>JBBPRR010000795.1:0-16375 GCA_038093115.1 Hortiboletus flavorubellus | reverse complement strand
TGGTGGCTTATAAATTAAGGCACAGTCACTTACTAATGCCAGGCACAAGCTGTCAAACCCAGGCACACTAAAGGGAAGCACTTTGAGCAAAGGAGTCCAAATTTGGAATGCTCTGCCAAAGAGGCTGCTTATGCTGTGCAGGGCTGTACACACTAATGGGGACAAGGTCACATGGTAGCTAGAGGTCACATGATCACTTCGTCTCACTGGTACTTAGCTAAGTAATCAGATAAATAAAGAGGAATCAAAGGAATAGTGTGCTATGTACATATTTGCAAGTGTAAGGGTATGACTAGAGAGATTGATGAATATCTCAATAACCAGTAGGTGGAAAAATCTGGAAAAATAGGGGTATATAGGTCATGATAGGGGCTATCATTCCCTATGGTATCAAGAGGTATTGTCCACAGGGAGCTGTGGAAATTCTGTTTCTCAAGTAACTGCTCTGCTATGTACGTGCATGAAACTAGTTTCGTACAGGTCAGAGGCGTGCATTCTGTAAGTGATTTCTTCATCGTCTAGGTCCCACGTGACAGTACTGATAGCCGCCCCAGCCTTGCTATTGCCACGAGCCTCAACAGGCTGCATCCCATGCGGCAAAACCATCCCACTCAAACGACCATCCGTGGTGCCAAGACCCTCGCGCAGTGTCCACATGTACGGCGACTCCATCTGTTGACCGGTTGATCGTCGAACGGTAGGTCCTTCAAGCTTATTGAAGGCCTCGCATGAAACAACCCTAGAGCACTGCTTCCTTAGGTTGTCAAAAGATAGCCGTAAACTGTGGGCGTAAAGAAAAGAGGCTTGTCAGGCCAATGAGAGTCCTTTCTATAGTGCTTTAGGGGAAAACACCAAGAGAACTAGACTGGAGTTCTCTGGCGGTGGCATCGAGCCTTAAGTACCTACTAGAGGTATGTACATGTTGTGACCGTATCTAATGATCCGAGAACAAAAGGAGAAAAGGGCATAGGGCAAAACGGAAATGAAACACATGAGGCCAACATGCAGTGTGGCAGAATGGAACAGAAGCATAACATAAGTGAAACACCTGTATCAAGGAATGCAATAGAAGTGTGATCAAACGCTTCTGTGAAAAGGTCAAACATAGAAGGGAGCGGAGATGAAACATGATGTGAAACGGGGAAGATGAGAAGTCTCGTGCGTGAAACGGAGTGAAGGGAGTGAGACGACTATGATGCACGAGATAAGGGTGAATAGAATCAAGATTAGATATAAGATAAGATTGTCTGTTGTTAGCATAGAAAACGTTAAGTCCAACGAACATAGGGGTATGGGAATATACCGAGCGTAACACTACCCCCCTTCTAGGGATCGACTTCCAGGCGATTTAGCAGCAGTGACCCACATTCGGTATACTGTAATTCATGTAGGGATTAAATAACTTCTTGAACTGGGCAAAGGTCATGGACAGTTTTTGTGGGGCGTTCGGGTGGAGGATGTGGAATTTGCGGATGGCGCCCTGAGCGCCTTGGAGATTCCTGAGCGGTTCCCATGTACGATCTATCTCTTCAAAGCCTTTCCAATGCACCAGGTATTCGAGACGGTGTCCCTTCAATCGGGAATCAACCAAATAATCTACTTCGTGAACTTCTTCGCGATCTTCGGTAATATCAACCGGGCCAGGCCGGATGATGGATTGACCAGGCAACCTTTCCTTATAGGGTTTGACGTGAGAGATGTTCACAACATTATGGATCTTCATGCCCCTGGGAAGTCTAAGCTTAACCGCATTGGGGCCCATGAGTTCCAAAATAGGGAAGGGGCCTAGCCACCGTTCCGTTAACTTCTTGGATTGGCGCATCAAGCGCAGGTTATCCATGGCTAACCAGACCTTATCTCCAACCTTGTATTGCGGAGCTTCGGACCGGTGTTTGTCCGCTTGAGCTTTCATACGCTCTTGGGATGCCTTTAGACTATTTCTAGTTTCTTCCAAAGTCTTGCTCATCAAGTCGGCAAACTCCATAGCGGCTGGCGCTTTGGAGACACGTTGTTCCACACCCATGCGGGGGACATACAAACGTGTGACTTCGAAAGGGGTTTTCTTGGAAGATGCCGAGATCTTCGAGTTATATGAAAATTGGGCGATTGGAAGCCAGTCCAACCATTCTTCTTGTTTCTCGGCGCAGAACATGCAGAGATACTGCTGGAGATCTCGGTTCATGCGCTCTGTTTGCCCGTCTGTCTGCGGATGGTGTGCGGTAGATAATTTAGACTTGATTCCTAAGCAAACGCAAACATCTTGCATCACTTGGGAAGTGAACTGTGGTCCGCAGTCCAATACAATCGAACGGGGGAGACCATGGTTCTTCCATATGTGGTGTAAATATAACTTAGCTGTTTCCAGCGCTGTGACTGTTTTGTTGCACGGAATAAATATGGTTTCTTTAGAGAACCGATCTACAACGACAAGGATAGAGTTGAAGCCGACAGAGGAGGGAAGATCGGTAGTGAAGTTGGCAGAGACGTCCTGCCAGGGACCTTCTGGAATAGGAAGTGGGATTAGTGTGCCTGCTGGGGCACAGTTACCTCCTTTCATGCGTGCACAGCGATCGCATTGAGCGACATGATCTTTGACGTAGACGGTCATGTTGGGCCACCAGTAGCTTCTCCTGAGAAGTTCTATGGTCTTTTCATAACCGGGGTGACCAGCGACTGGGGAGTCATGACAGGTTTTCATAATAGATAAGCGAATGGATTCGTCATCAGGGATGAAGACTTTTCCTTCTTGGTTACGTAAAACTTCATCAACACGGCATACTCTGTGCTTCTTGCATAGTTCCTTAATTTTGCTCTCTTTGAGCACGTGTACTTTCTTCTTAATGGATTGTAGAATTTGTTCGCCTTCATCATGGATTGCGACCGGGATGGTCCGTATCCGCTCCGGTGGAATTATCGTGATTCCTTCATTATCGTATTCTATGCCGATTGCATGGTCTTCTCTCCTAGAGAGTGCATCGGCTTTTACGTTAGTTGCGCCGGGCTTATCGATGAATAGATAGTTGAAACGAGAGAGCCACTGCCACCAATGGGCTTGGCGTCGATTCAAGTTCTGTGATTGCATAAAATACTTCAAGTTGGTGTGGTCGTTCCAGATCTCAAACTGGTGATGAGAGCCTTCCAGATAGTGGCGCCATATCTCCAATGCTTGGATGATGTTCAACATCTCCTTATCGGCAATGGGGTAGTTCCGTTTTGCAGGCGTCATACTGTGACTGGAATAGGCAATGGGATGCCACTTGTCTTCTTTTAATATAGATAGCACAGCCCCTATGGCGTAATCTGAGGTGTTGGTTTCAAGGCGGAATTGACAATCAATGTCCGGGAATGCCAAAACGGGTGCTGTGGTAAAAGGTTCTTTGAGCATGTCGAACGCGACTTGTTGTACTTCTTTCCACTCGAAGGGTTGGTCCTTCTTTAATAAATCATTCAGAGGACGAGCGTGCTACGCGTAGTCCTTGATGAACCTTCGGTAGAAATTGGCAAGTCCAAGGAAACTACGGACTCCTTTGACGTTCTTTGGTTCTGGCCATTCCCAGATGGCTGTTACTTTGGAATCGTCCATTCTAATTCTATCGACACCAACCATCATGCCGAGGAATTCGACTTCCTTCTTGGAAAAGAAACACTTTTCTGGTTTTATGAAGAGATCGTTTTCTTCTAATCTCTGCAATACTTCGCGCACGACTCTGTCGTGTTCGTCTTGGTTGTCTGTTTTTGTGACTATCATAAGGTTGTCGATGTAGACCACTATTACGTCCTTCATGTCGGCGAATATCTCATTCATCATTGCTTGGAAAGTGCCGGGTGAATTGCATAGCCTGAAGTACATGACTAGGGGTTCGAATGCTCCTTTGTAGCAGACGAAAGCGGCCTTCCATTCATCGCCTTCTTTGATACGGACATTGTTGTAGCCCCATCTAAGATCCATTTTCGTAAATAATTTAGCTCCTTTGAGCTTATCGACAAGTTGGGAAATTAAGGGGAGTGGGTAATTATTCTTTACGGTGTGTTTGTTTAGATAACGGTAATCCTGTACCATGTATTTCTTGCCGTCTTTCTTAGGGATGAAAAATACTGTTGAGGTTTGAGGGGATTTGGAGGGACGAATATATCCTTTGGCCAGCTGATCGTCTAGAAAAGCGGCGACTTCCTCCTGTTCTTGTGCGGATAGAGGGATGATACGACCTTTCTTGGGTTCAAACGTGTCTTTTAGGTTGATGGTGTGATCCCACAGTTTTCTTATCAGCATCCTTTCAGATTCAGCTTTGCTGAACACTTTTAGATAGTCATGATACTGCGGGGGTACAAGCTGTTCGGCCACAGCATCCATTTTTACTTTCTCTTCTAGAGCGTGGATAGTGGCGTGGACCTGGTATTGGAAGTCCTCTTCTTCCTTTTCGATCATGTGAACGAAGACCGGTTTATCTTGAAAGGCATGACAGTGCCTTGCGCAGCGTGTCATCCGTACTGAGCCCTTGACCCAATCAATTTCCGGGTTGTGGCGTCTTAGCCACGAGAATCCAAGGATCAATGCGTTCTTTCCAAGGTCCGTGACTTCAGCTGTGACTTTCTCACGATGGCCCTGATATTCGATCATCAAGTCCATGGAGTGCATGATGTTCCCTGTAGAATTCTTTGTTCCATCTACATTAAAAACAGAGATTGCGTGTCGTAATTTAGATAGGGGGAGTTTGAGCTTCTCCGCCCAAGATCTGTCGATAAAGATCACATTTGCGCCGCTGTCAAGCAGGGCGTCGACTTTCGTGAGAGAGTGGTGTGCACTCATAGGAGCGATCTTGATAGACATCATAATTTCCCGTGTAGGGTTGACGTTACATATGAAGACTTCGTGGTCTGGGATTTCGTGAAGGTAACTGAAGGATGAAGTCTTCGGGAAATCTTTTTCTTTCGGATAAGGGGAATCAAGCACAGGTTTAACGTCCCTGCCATGCTCCATAGGAGGCACCCCTGATGTGTAGGTAAAAGTAGATACATCAGCTGAGTCATCGTCATCCGACTCCTCAACTGATATGGGAGAATACTTATTCAAGAAAGAACCCTTGGAACACTCAGATTTGTTCTGCGGGCTCAGGCTTTTCCCGACTTCTTCTGATCTTCGAACCAGACGGCTGCTTCATCGAAACTCATATTTTGAATGGACTTCGAGAAGTCCTGGTGTTTGCCTTTTTCTTTTGAGGTCTGGCGGACCTCACGTTCATCTTCGGAGGTGCTTTTTCCGTTTTCCCAGGACGTATGCACTTTGCGTGCATTGCGGCCGTTTCCTTTCTTACAGCCCTTCTTGTGCTGACCGCCCAGCCATTTGCAGAGTGGGCAGGCCAGGATAGGTCTGGGGCAATTCTTGGTGAAATGCCCTTCTTTGCCGCAGTTGTAGCAGCCCTTGTTTGTAACCCCGATGTCCATGGCATTGGGGTCGCGCTTTGAAAATTGTGGAGCTGAAGCTTGCTTTTGAGTTCTCGATGAAATCGAGGGACTCTTGCGCCATGCCTACCCTTTTGATCTCTTGGAGATAGAGGGCCGGTGAAGCTTGGCAATTTCCTCCTCTGAATATTTGGGCGATGATTGCCCCTCGTGTGTTCTTTTCAAGCAGCTCCACTGCGTGTGAGGCATCAATGGCTGCTTGGTGATAGAGTGCTTCCCATTGGATAATGAAGTCGTCCGTGGGGGAATCTCCTTGGTAGCATTTGTTTAGTTGGGCATGGGCCCAATCCTTTTGGTTGGTACTCCTGAAAAGACCTTCCAATTTGTCGACCAGAATGTCCCAATCATATCATCTTCCTTGTTGTAATCATGTTTGGGCAAATCCGCCCGCCTTGGCGCACTTGAGGCGAGAGAGGACAGCGACGACTGCCTCGTAAGAGTTGGGGGCGATGGTGTTGGCATTGACCTCAAGCCAAGCCTTGATCTTTGCTCACCATTTCTCAAACTTGACTTTGGACCCATCATATTTTCCAGGGTCCACAAACACTTCTACTCGTCGTGATGTTCCTCCTCCTGCTGGCACTGCTCCTCCACCTGCCGGTGTTACAGTGGTGAGGGCGTTGACTTGGATTTGTAATTGATTGCTGTGTGTTGTGAGTTGTGTCACCTGATTAGTGACTGCTTGTAGATCCGTCATTCTGTCATTGAATTCTACCAAGATGGCAGCGATCTTATCCTCCCATGAGGTCATTCCGTCGGCAAGAATTTGATTGATATGTTGCGACATGGTTATATAATAGAAGGGGGAGGATTCTCTACTTGATACGGTAGCGTTCTGGTTTTTGTAGAGACTTGGGGGGACGGAGGCTTATTCTGGAGTATTCGGGATCTTCTTCCCGATCTCTTGTAATCTGACGGTGGGGAATTCTTTTCCTTGTCTTAACCGGCTTCTTTACTTCCGGTCTTACTTCCTCTTCGTCATGTTCTTTCCTTTTGCAGCTAGGTTCCGCGATTGGTGACAGGGTGAGGAGGCTGAGTGGGGATAACTCTTGCTTGTCTCCAGATTGCGGTTCTTCTTCGGAGATTAATAGAAGGCTTTGCAACGTGGGTCGAGTGTGGACAGATAAGGTGTCGTCCCTTGGGCTGAACACGAGATCATTCGGATTTATGGAAAGATCGTCCGCCTCCGAGTGCTGGGATACTCTCACTGTGGATGAATCATCTGGGCCTCCCAATCTGAGGGCGAGGGCGACTGTGACCGCTTGGTCTATCTCTTCATCTGAAGTGTAGCAAAAGTCGGACGGTTGCAAGTCCGCTTCTAAGAGCCTTGAAAACTGCGTAGCAGCTGAGAGTAAACGTGGTGATGGTGGTGGGGTCCTTTCCACACCCTGTGAGCCTGCCGATTCCGCTGGCGAGGCTGTTCGCTCTCTTACAGGTTCCAGCTCAGCTACTTCTGCTGAAGCCACGTACAAAGGGTTAGATGGGCCGACTTGACCCGAGTTAGTGGGAAAGGAGCGAAGGGATCGATGGAAGGTGATTGGCACTGGCTCTACCATAAGCTCCTAGTGCAAGCGATCTTTCGTGAGAGACGCACTTGTGGGAGTAGCATCGGGGTTGGCAAGGTAAGGGTAAAGTAGAGTCTAGTTCTAATGAAACAACCCTAGAGCGTAGCTCCCTTAGGTTGCCAAAAGATAGCCGTAGACTGTAGGTGTAAAGGGAAGAGGCTTGTCAGGCCAATGAGAGTCCTTCTTATAGTTGTTACGATCGGTATATTCCCATACCCCTATGTTCGTTGGACTTAACGTTTTCTACGCTAACAACAGACAATCTTATCTTTATCTTATCTTGATTACATCTGCCCTTATCTCGTGCGTCATAGTCGTCTCACCTCCCTTCACCCCGCATCACGCACGAGACTTCTCATCTTCCCCGTTTCACATTATGTTTCATCTCCGTCCCTTCTTATGTTTCACCATTTCACAGAAGCGTTTGATCACGCTTCTATTCCATTCTTTGATACACGCGTTTCACTTGTGTTACGCTTCTCCGTTTCTCTTCCATTCTGCCACACTGCGTGTTGGCCTCATGCATTTCACTTCCGTTTCGCCCTATGCCCTTTTCCACTTTTGTTCCCGGATCATTAGATACGGTCACAACATGTACATACCTCTAGTAGGTACTTAAGGCTCGATGCCAGCGCCAGAGAACTCCAGTCTAGTTCTCTTGGTGTTTTCCCCTAAAGCACTATACGAAGGACTCTATCGGCCTGACAAGCCTCTTCTCACTTTGCTCTAAGTCTACGGCTATCTTTTGGCAACCTAAGGGAGCTACGCTCTAGGGTTGTTTCAATAGTGCTTTAGGGGAAAACACCAAGAGAACTAGACTGGAGTTCTCTGGCGCTGGCATCGAGCCTTAAGTACCTCCTAGAGGTATGTACATGTTGTGACCGTATCTAACGATCCGGGAACGAAAGGGGAAAAGGGCATAGGGTGAACAGAAGTGAAATGCATGAGGCCAACATGCAGTGTGGCAGAATGGAAGGGAAGTGTAACACAAGTGAAACGTGTGTATCAAGGAATGGAATAGAAGCGTGATCAAATGCTTCTGTGAAAAGGTGAAACATAAGAAGAGACAGAGATGAAACATAATGTGAAACGGGGAAGATGAGAAGTCTCATGCGTGAAACAGAGTGAAGGAGGTGAGACGACTATGACGCACGAGATAAGGGCAAAGTAGAATCAAGATAAGATAAAGATAAGATTGTCTGTTGTTAGCATAGAAAACGTTAAGTCCAACGAACATAGGGGTACGGGAATATACCAATCGTAACAACCATAGACATTCCACTATATGTAGTTCGTTTAAACAAAACACTCGAAAAAATATTGTAAAAACAAAAAAGTACAAAACAAAAGTTCCTTTCTCACCTCCTCACATATCCTACCATATACTCGAACTATAATGTTTCATTTCTAGCATGTTCCAGAACACTATGCACCTTACTTACTATAGACCGTCCTCATTGAATATACTGCCAAGGTAAGACTGGTAGGCATAGAAGCTAATAGAAGACCAAAGAAGACAAGTCGGGCGGCATCCTACATCAGTTTCCTTATCTTTCTTCCTTTACCTACCTAGTTCTTTTCCTAACACCTTTGTCTCTTTATTCTTTCCTTTTTCTTTTTGCTTATCGAAGACTGGACAGTATGACACGTTACATGGATTATGTACAAGACGAGCGAGGGGAGCAGACTACACTAGACTATCATGGACTACTGGACTATCTACACGTCCAGTTCTGTCAGCTCTTGGATGATCACATCTAGCTCTGCCATCACCTCCCCATGCTCCACCTCCAAGGCCTTGATGTTAGCCTGGACTTGGTAGAGGTGGGAGTGGAGAACACCAAGGCACTTCACAAGCCCATCTCACACCTTTTGGACGGCCGATTTGCTCACCAGCTTCTTCACTGTAGTGCGCTGCTTCCCCTTGCCCTTGACCAGTGTCAGCTCCACTTCCTCCATGTCCTCAATCAGTGAGGCTGCTCTCTTGCTGGGCCTAGCCTTGGCCGAGGTCCGTGCTGTCCCGCTACCTGAGATAAGGTCCATAAGTGATCCCCATACTAAACAAAACCACTTACTTTTTGTCACCTCCACCACCATCGACTCCCCAGTGAGCTTCCACCCCTTGTGTCTGCCATGTGCAAGGGTGTACCCAGTTTTGAACCAGTTGTAGCACATGCATGCCTTACCAGTCCCCCTCACACACTCTGTTGCTACCCTGGCCCTCTTGCATGCCTCGCAGGCATTTATGGCACTGAGCAGCTTCGGCTGCCAAGCTGACACCAGCACAGCCTTCTTCTTCAGCGCAGCTGCATTCTCACCTTCCTCCTCCTTATCATTCATGTATCCCTGCTAGACCAACCATTAGACTGGTTCCATTACAGAATAGTCTACTCACCTTGAGTGCTGAGAACGTTACTGATGGTGCATCCGATGATGCCACCCTCGCTCCAGCCACCGGTGCCACCACCCACTCAACCTCTACCATGCCCACAACTGACCCCTGCATTGGCGGAGGAATTTTGGCTATGGATAGAAGGGGTTGGAGCATGTTCTTCCATACGATCCACTCTGCCTGCATTCGCTTGGCCTCAATGATGTAGGCGACCAGCTTGTCCTTGAGCATTGTATCCAGCCCAAGGTCGACCACCTCCTGTTGGGCTGTGTTCTACCAATCCTAACCAATGCAGTTAGCAGCCTGAACTAACAAGCCACTATCCCCACTCACCATCGCTTGTCCGAACTCCACCACCTACTCATCTTGTTCATCCTGGAGATTCTTCCTGTTGTCCAGCACGGTCTTGGCTACCACCTCCAGTCGGTCCATTGCTTTCCTGAAGTGGCAGCAGACGGCTTGTCGGTGCACCATGCCAGCTTCATTGAGTTGGATGGAGTCGAGTCTGGATTGGAATTGAGGCATGAAGGAGTAGAAAGGGAAGAGAAATTGAGTGGAGTAAGACCGTGCAGGCAACTTATATATGCCAACCCAGCTCGCTACACATTTCCAACTCCGCATTGTCAACCAACTTACATTAGCAGGTTGGGTCTGACTGGGGACAGTCAGCAGCCAAGTTCCCTGCAGATGGAGAGATTGGTGTGTCTCTATGGTCGTATCCCCCTTCCTAGACATATTCTATTGTCTCTTTGTTGCTTTGATATTACCTTCCAGACCTTCCCTACCTAGATTGGACACTCCCACTGAAGACCAGTGCATAGACTATTAGTCCAGACCATGGACTTTCACTTATAAGTTCAATACATCAGTCTGTCTCTTTTGATTTTATCTTATCAACTTCCCCTATTGGTTCTGATCTCTTACACATGTCTTTTGTATTGCCGAAGACCAATTGGCCTTGCAGGCCCAACAGCTTCCCCTCTTAGATTTAACTTCTGTCATTTAGAGTTTTGATCCGTTTCGTGCCTTTTTGTTTCATTTCTGTTTTCCTTGACATATATTACTCTATTGGTCATAGTGCAAGTCCCGGGTATGTCCAGACTATAAAGCTATGTACTTTAGAGTTGGAAAACACTTCTGAATTCATGAACTGCTCGAACCTCTTGTCACCACTGTACTGTCACCATCACCGTCCACTGTCACCGCTCACCACAATCTCAATGTTTTCCTGTCGCCTTCTATCTTTCTCTAGACTTCCGGACTTCCTGCATTTTTCTTGGACACCTTTTGAACTAGCGTTGGACTAGTTGAGTAAGTTTCCGGACTTCTTTCTTTTACTTATCATTTTATAGAGTCCCTTTGGGGGCGAATATACTTGCTCCCCTACCCTTTTTTTCTGGCCCGGGACTAGTGGTTCCCACCTCCTAGTCTCCCTCAGGCCTCTTATCATCTTTACAATATTCTACTGTCCTAAGGTCACATCCAGCAAGCTTGTTAACCTGGATGGAGTTAGCTGATATCGGTATTCATTTAGCTGTTGACAGGTTCTTAAGCTGTCGATAGACGTCTGATACAACCATAATGAATTCATGAATGGGGACTAGTACTGTGATTTCCAAGACCTGGTTTAAGAGATGCTTTGGGGTGGTCTCGTCTTTGAGGGGAAACAAATACCTAAATTGGTCTATTGGGGCAAGGGAGGATGATGGGTTAGTAGCATCAATGTGGAGGGGAATAATACTAGAAGATGATGATGGGGTCAATGTCAAAGGTCAAGGTGCTGAAGATATTGAGGCACCCAGGGTCCAAGACCATAAGGCCTCAATTGCCGGGGAGACAAGTTCTTCTGAGATAAAGGCAGCACAGGGATCAGGGCAGCTGGTCTTCCAAGACAGCATCTCAACACCATCGAAGCGAATGAGCTTCCCTTTGTTTTTCTTGTCTGATTGGAAGTTGGCCCAAGTATTGGCAAGGTATTCCTGAAAGTCAGGGTCAGAGAATGCAGGGTCTGGGGTATCGTCCCAGTCTTGGGAAATCAAGATCAAGAAGACTAATGGTTTGATATTTAAGATGACATCAGTGGACTCGTCAGTGACCAACAAAATACCAGTGGTGACAACAGAGGGGGTGGAGGTTGATCCAGGAGCTGGCAGGCAATCCAGACACTCATGGAGGCAGCGAGTACTGGGTACACATGTGATGTACTTCCTGTCAGATATGTACAACCGACTGTTGATGCCGTGACTAGCTTTGCCTAACTGAATATAGCCATTCACTAGAGGACAGCTATCCATGAAATGGGCTGGATCTATGCAGAACACACAGCTCTTCAGAGCAGTGTGGGGGGTGGTGCTGGAGGTGCTGTTGAAACACCAGGGCCTATCTGAGGCTGGACGATATTAAACTAGTTAACCTGTTGGTCAAGTGCAGATGGGTTCAAGTAAATGATGGGAGAACTCCAGGAGGACAAGACTGGGGGGCCAGTCGCAGTCTACCTGGGGGTTTATATACTATCTAGGATTTGTACATGTTTGGTACTATACAGTATCTATACATGGTAGATAGCTATGCATGTGAGTCATAGGGGAGTCATGACGAGTCATGAGCAGAGCCGAGCATAGCCTTGAGGCAATGCGAGGCTGTGAAATCATAGTGAGTCAGAGATAGACATAGCCATAAGGGCATGAGGCATAGGCTATGTGCATGAGTCATAGATAAGAGATAAGGAGGTGACTCATAGATAAGCGATACAAGATAAGCGACATGAGGGATGACATGAGGTGTGGCTGTGCAAGGCAGTGTATGGCTATACATGTCATGTGAAGAAGTGACGTGAGCGTGACCCCTGGGTGTCATGTGACTGGGTCATATGACATCACGTGAGCAAATAGTCATGTGATCATGGTTGGACGAGTGTAGAAGAGTCTAAGTGTGATAGGGGCTATTTAGCGAAATGCTTTGTAGAAAGCCAGGAAAAATAGGTAAAAACAAGAGAAAAATAGTAGCAAATACCAACGGTTGTAACAGCTGCTGCCCAAGCAGGGTAATAAGGCTGAGCTGGGAATAAGGCAGCAATGGTGGTAAGGGAATGGAGTACAGAGCTGGTGAGGAGGAACTGTGTTGCCTCAAATGTGTTGGTGATTGGATATGGATTGGAAGGATGATGAGTGGTCTTCGTCATGAGAAGGCACTGGCAGACTTGATTCTCAAGATTGGTGGGTAGGCCAGTCATAAACAACACGTCTTGATTTAGGTTCAAAAGCTTGTGATTGTTAATGAGGATTTTGGCGATCTTCATGAACTTGCACTGGTACTTGCATAGTGTTATGACCACTGGTATTTGCTACTATTTTTCTCCTATTTCTTATCTATTTTTCCTGGCTTTTTACAAAGCTTTTTGCTAAATAGCCCCTATCACACTTGAACTCCTCTATACTCATTCAACTATGAACACATGACTATTTGATCACCTGATGTCACATGACATCCAGGGACCATGCTCACATCACTCCTTCACATAGCCATGCACTGCCTTGTACAGCCACACCACCTGTCATACCTCATGTTGCTTATTCCATATTTCTTATCTATGAGTCACTCCCTTATCTTTTATCTATGACTCATGTGCACAGCCCTGCATTGCCTCAAGGCTATGCTTGGCTCTGCTTATGACTCGTCATGACTCACTCATGACTCACATGCATAGCTATCTATCATATATAAATACTGTATAGTAGCAAACATGTACAAACTCTAGATAATATATAAACCCCCAGGTGGATTGCAACTGGCCCCCCCAGTCTTGTCCTCCTGGAGTTCTCCCATTGACCCATCTGCACTTGACCATCTGGTTAACTAGTTTAACACCTGTCAGCCTCAGGTAGGCCTTGGTGTTTCATTAGGACAAGACTACTAACAACCTGCAGTCTAGCTGTTTGCTCTAAAGTCCACACCCTCAAGATTAATATCAAGGTTGAACCTGGATTTGGCATGGTAGGCAAGTTGAATCCTATCAATTTTTGCACTTTGTTGTGTAAGAGTCTATTCTTTGTCATATTTAATTATCTGATATATCTAATATGTTTCATATGTCCTGTAATAGAATTTATCACTCATTCATTATGAAAACAAGGTTTTAACCCTGTCAAGTTGTTGTTCAAATATAGTTCCTACCTCAATGTAATCTGTACATAGTCAAGGCAATTTAACTGCTCTAGATAGAATTTGGTATAATGTATGATTCTCATGCTAACTCAAGGACTGATCTTGATTAAAGTTCAATGTTCTCCAATATTATTTTTCTTTTAGATAAGACAATAAAGAACCAACCAAAATTAGTGATTCCCAGACAACATGTCTTGTCTCCATGGGCTAAAATATTTTGCTCAAGGGAAGTACAAGAGGTCTACCCTTGTAGGAGTAATACTAATGGGTATAGTTGCAAGTAGCAAGAGGAATTTAGTATATCAAGAGTTGTGATTTGTGGTTAGTAGAGGTGATTCTAGGTGAATTACACACCTAATGGGCTCAAGTCAATGGCAATAAATTGCCTAGTAACTATGGGAAATTATACTTGAGTGGTACAAAAGATAGGCAATTTAGATACTTGACCTAGATTTTGCCTAATGCTAATGATTTATATATAGGAAACTCCTGGAAATGTTGCATTCAGAAGTGGTATTTAAGTAAGCAAAGGGTTGTGTTAGGTCACTTAGTCACTTAGTCAGTTATAGCAGATTCGATTCTCCTGTGTACTAAGGAGCTACAACTAAAGGTCAGGGAGTGTTGACTTAGACTAATCCCTTAGGGTAGTAAGTCTGGACAAGATGTAGTAGGACTCCTATAGGTAGGTTGTTCTAATGGACCCTAGCAAAAGTTTGCTTAGGGAATGCTAATCAGAAGAGTAATAGGTTGACCTAAGAATGTACATATTATCTAAATGACAAGATGTTGAGATGACAAGATGTTGAAATGACAAGATATTAAGATAGTAGGGGTAATCCAGCAATATACTAAGATGTTAAGATGTTGAGATGTTTAATTACTGCTTGGTAGTTAACTGGCATTATACTTAGTAGACTCAGAAGGGTGGAGTCTTAGATTGCTTACTAATAGGGACCAGGTGCCTTTTGTTGTCCAAGAAGGAATTTCTTTCAAAAGAATAGTCTTAGGTACTTGTCCTTTATTCTAGGTATAAGTTCTAATAGCCTAGTAGTAGTTTTAAACTTCTATTTACTTCACTCTGGGATACCCTGCCTTATTGATTCTTATTAGGTTTCTCAATGGATCTCTTATCAGATGAGATACTTTCTGCAGGCCAAAGTGTCCCCCTTTATACTATATATATAAATACAGAAGGCTGTGCCAGCCAATCAGAGGACTGGTGGCTTACAAATTAAGGCACAATTGCTTACTAATGTCAGGTACAAGCTGACAAATTCAGGTACATTAATGGCAAGTACTTTGAATAAAGGAGTCCAAATGAGGTGCTTACCTGGCCTTTTAAATCTCCTTGTTTATATTGCTCTATCTGTGCCAGTTCCTGTTCAAAGGACAAGTTTGGGTCAAACCTTATATCTCAGCAAGTTCATGAGGATGTGGCCTCCTTTGCCAATATGACATAGATACAATTTGGCAATCATGTTGCTGTAAATATTATCCTATGAAAAAGTGAACATCTGATGGAGTAGATTAATAATTGGAATGTGGAATGATAAATATATACCTTGGTAGATATGTGGTGGAGTGTCAGAGCATTGTACTAATAAATAGTGTCAAGTGAGTGTTTCATTTTGTTATATTTGCTATTTTTAGCTACTCTTGATATAAATACTTCTAATTGTTTATCTCACTATACTAATGACTAGCTAGGTACAAGCAGTATTCATTACAATTGAGTGGCATGCTTAGCTGAATCAAGTAGGGAGCATAGTATTGATTATAGTAGAAAGGGAAATAACATGAGCAAATTTCTATTGTAAATAAGAAATACCAATTTTAAACTCAGCTATGTGCCACATTTGGGTGCTCCTATTACCTAATTTCAGACTCAGATACTCAAATGTGGACACTTACTGTTAAAGACCGATCAACTCCTGGTGGAACTCTGGAACTCCAGAGTTGCACGGATGGATAGGACTTCGGCTTCAGCTTATGTACTGCGCCCTTGCTGTCGTTCGCGTCCTGTATTTCGGAGTGGAGGGGAACAGAGATGATGGAAGGAACAGGAGTCTGTCCAAGTTGATAATCTAGCTACTGTACACAGAGTGTCTAGGAGTTTATATATGGAGGGAAAGTACAGTATTAGTAAACGGATGGCTGAGACAGAGAACGGAAGATAAGAAAGCCGGTGCTGCACTCCGGCAGGACGAATGCCGGAGCTGTGCGAGCACAGGTTGGAGGTATCTAAGAGTCAGAACTATACTATGTACGGAACAAAGCATATCATAAGTAAGGGAGTCAGGGAGGATGAGTCAGAATACAAATGTCCAGAGGAACAGAGGTACATATTAACAGAGAATAAACCAGAGATTGCTCCTGAAGGAGCAGAATTGTGCCCAGATGCCGGAGTCGTGCTAGGGATTGGCACGGTATATGACAGTATCCCCCTCTTAGGCCCAAACCCCTGAGGGCCATAGGAGGACAATGCGGAGGTGGAGATTGGCGGAGTGAGAAAATGGAGGTTGGAGTTCAGGAAGGACTATAAAGTCCGTGAGGGAGGTCGGATGGTTCTTAATTCCCAACCATCACCATGTCCGAAATCGACGACATTACTACCTGGTGTTAAAGACCGATCAACTCCTGGCGGAACTCCGGAACTCCGGAGTTATACGGACGAATAGGACTTCGGCTTCAGCTTATGTGCTGCGCCCTTGCTGTCGTTCTTGTCCTGTATTTCGGAGCAGAGAGGAACAGAGATGACGGAAGGAACAGGAGTCTGTCCAAGTTGATAATCTAG
>JBBPRR010000794.1:0-16375 GCA_038093115.1 Hortiboletus flavorubellus | reverse complement strand
GTAATTACCCATGATAGAAACTGAGGAACACCTACAGTGCAGTGGCATTGTATTTACTGCCATGTAATCTACAGACATGCCCGTCTTTGTAATCGGTACCACAATAACGTATATTCCCAAATTAGGCAGGTTGATTCGATTAGGCATGGACTGTTAGAAGACAGAATGGAGTTAATTCATTTCTTAGAACCCCCATTTCATCCTATAGCAGATATGGAGAGAATTCTTCATGAATTGACTCAGAATAAACCATTCCCTGAACCAGAGGAGGAAGAAGCTCCCCCTCCTAATCAGGGACAGCAAAGGGCTAATGGAGGACCCCAACTTAATTATCCTTGATTGAATGAACAATTGGGGACGATTGTTTTCCATTTCCTATGGATGACCTGCACCAAAGTGTTTGGATGTGGATACTTAGTTATTATATATGTGATGTTAGACATTTGACCCGAGATTTGAGTTTTCACCTTATTCCCACGGTCCAAATGCTTAGCTAATTGAGGGACATATAGACCATAGTGTCTAGTATATACCCCTATTTTTCCTTATTTGTTCGTTCACAGGTTGCAGAGAAATCAAATGATTTCTCCCAACATACTTTTATTACTACCTACAACTACATACATACCTACTCATTTTCTTAATATCTCTTTTACCCTTTAGTACTTAGCCAAGTGTCAGAGAAGCAAATGGAGCATATGATCTCAGTTGCAAATCACCTGACTCAGATCATGTGACTGAGCACAGCATGAGTCAAATGAGGACCAAGCAAAGCACTGCCCCTAGACTGGCAAAATGATCATGTGACCTGCACAGCATGAGTCATAATGAGTCAGCATGAGTCATTGCCAACCCAAAGGCTATTTTTAGTGATTGCTAGTCAATTTTCTGACAGATTGAGTCAAAATGAGTCAGTATGAGTCATATTTTGGCACAGCCACCTCGGAACCGAAGGTAGCACAGCCACATGTAAATTACTATATAAGGAGCACAATTCAGCCCCAATTGGTAGGTTCCCTCTTTTAGGAAAAAAGTTCCTACTTGAGTAAATCTCAACCAACAAGTGCTCACAAGTACACCCCTTTACAAACAAACAGAGAGGCTGTGTAGAGTAATTCCCACCCTATAAATAGAATTACTTAGACCCAAGTTAGGAGTATACTGCATCCCTTAGGATAGGGACAGTTAGGGAGAAAATCCCAGAGTGGGCCACTAAAGGGAATAGATTTCCAGCTAGTAGGAAGACCTAATAGTTCATTAGTACCCTGGGAAAGGATCAAGCAGAGCATTTGAAGCTGATTGCCAACTTCTTAGTGCATAATTGAATCAGTTTAGGAAAGACTGTTCTATGTGACTAAGAGATGTGTGTGAATCAGTAGCGAGAGTAAAGCATGTTTATGCTATCTACCCAACTGAGCATTCCTAATTGACAGGAGCTAATTGGAAGTCATTGAGAGTGCATCTTAGGGAAGTAACCCTAGTCGCTATAGAGTATCCTCCTAGCAACCTGAGATTTGTTTAGACCATTCCCCAACTAACTTTAGTACATTTCGTACACCACCCCAACAGAAATCCAGACCTTCAACGTGTTACTGAATCCCCAATCACCCTCAACCTCGTTGATGATTGACAAATGAACCACGTACCTAATAGTCAACCCCTTTCTATGAGATTGATACTTGTTTCTAGTACCAACTCAACCAGGAAAAAGTACTCTCTTCACCTTGCTTCAGGTTTATTATCCATGAAGATAAGATTGGTTGTTTGGTAAGCGTTTTTTTAGCATTTTTACTAATCTTATTTAGAAAGAAGACAATGCCCTGTGAGCCTGCCAATTCCACTAATGAGGTTGTTTGCTCTTTTGTTCAGGCTCAGCTACTTCTACGGAGGCCACGTACAAAGGGTTAGAAGGACTGACTTGATCTGAATTAGTGGGGAAGGAGTGAAGGGTTTGATGGAAGGTGATCAGCACTGGCTCTACTATAAGCTCTGAGTGCAAGCAATCCTTTGTAAAGGACACACCCATGAGGGTAGCATCGAGATTGGCAAGGTAAGGGTATAGTTAGGAGTCTAGTTCTAATGAAACAACCCTAGAGCATAGCTCCCTTAGGTTGCCAAAAGATCCTTTGACTCAGAGGAGTAGTGAGAGAAGAGGCTTGTCAAGCCAATAAGAGTCCTTCTTATAGTGCTCAGGGGAAAACACCAAGAGAACTAGACTGGAGTTCTCTGGCGCTGGCATCAAGCCTTGAGTACCTATTAGAGGTATGTACATGTTGTGACTGTATCTAATGATCCAAGAATGAAAGGAGAAAAGGGCATAGGATGAAACAGAAGTGAAATACATGAGGCCAACACACAGTGTGGCAGAATGGAAGGGAAGCAAAATATGTGTGAAACATATGTATCAAGGAATGGAAGAGAAGCATGATCGGATGCTTCTGTGAAAAGGTGAAATATAGATTTGAAATGGAGATGTGAAATGAGAAAGATAAGAAGTCTCATGTATGAAATGGAGTAAAGGAGGTGAGATGACTATGATGCATGGAATAAGGGCAGATTGTGGATCATGATAAGATAAAGATAAGATTGTCTGTTGTTATATGTAGAAAGTGTTAAGTCCAATAAACATAGGGGTATGGGAATATACCAATCATAACACTAGGAGGGTAAAGTGAGATTCATAGCAGACAACTCATTGGATGGTTTGGATTTCCCTAGCTTAGTTGATAAAAGCTAATTCCTTTTTTCATTGATTATATTTATAGAGGCGGGAGTCAGTGATAGCATTAACATTAATGTGATGAGGGGGTTGGGTAGGAGGTCAGTAGGAGAAATTGTATCGCTTGACATCCACTTCATGGGCAGCAAAAAGGAACTTGAACTCATCAACAGACTTGTCAATGGAGAGAGTTCAATTAGCTCAGTTGATGACTGGATTGGTGGTATGGAGTCAAGGAAGTCCAAGGATGATATTGTCTCTTAGAGACATAATGTGGAAGTCAACTTTCTAGGCAATTCCCTCAATATTGATAAAGAGAGTGTAGATGCAGTGGCTCAAAAAACTGTCCGCATGTTTGCATATTTTCACCTAAAGCTGATATCCTGCAACAATCCTAACCAAGACTGTCATTATGTTAGTGTATGAAATAACATACCTGCCATTGACTTTCTATGGCATCAATTATGTTAGTGTATGAAATAACATACCTGCCATTGACTTTCTATGGCATCAAGGATCAAGGAAATTGGTTGAGATCTGATGAAATGGCAACCACTTTAAAATGATAACTCATTCGGACGGTTTTTTGACTTAATATAATTTAGGTATTTAGTACTTGGTATGAGCCCCTTTTGCCTTGATAATTACTTCAAGTCTTCTAGACATGCTTTCTATCCACTTTTGGCACTGTTCCATAGAAATTCTTCCCCACTCTTCCACTACTCTTTCCCATAGTTCATGAACTCCTTTAGGGGCATTTTTATAGGAGGAAAGGCTCCTTTTAAAATGATTCCAAGAATATTCAACAGGGTGAAGGTCTGGAGATTGTGCAGACCAGTCCAGAGGCTTGATCTCTTGTTCTTCAAACCATCCCTGAGCTTTCCTAAAGGTATGCTTGGAGTTATTATCTTGTTGAAAGATAATGTCAACTTCTGAAATTTCAGATTCTTTCATGCTTTTCAACAACCCCTGTCCCAAGATGATCACATACTGTTCAGTATCCATCCATCCCTCCACTTCACTCAAAACTCCCACTCCATTTCATCCTATGCAGCTCCATACCATCAGTAAGCCTCTTCCAAACTCAACTATACCTTTGACCTCTCTAGAAATTAGCCCTTCACCTTTCTTTTTCCATGCATACTCTTGCCCATCTGATCCAATCCTATTGATTTTGGTCTCATGTAACCAGATAACTCTTCACAGTCCAATGCTGATACTTAAGAGTAAAGGGTAACCACCTCTTCTTATGATTTCTAAAAAGTAAAGGTTTTTCTTCTTCACCACAGCCTTTAATGAGGCTTTCTTGAGAGTGTTTCTCACTGTCTAAAGACAAACAAGAGTATCAATAATGGAATTGATGAATTTGGTGGCATGAACAGCAGTTTTGGCCTTGCCAATAATGATTTGCTGAACAATGGCTCTTTTATTGATAGGGGTAAGTTTTGAAAGATGGCCACCATGAAGCCTAGTTTTCTCTGGCTGGAGTTCCTAAAGCAGCTGGCATATAGTAGACTTTCCTAGGCCAGTTTGGGCTGCAATTTTCCTAGAGGAAAGACCAAGAGAGGCAAAAGAGAGGATATTGTTTCTTTGAGAGACAGAAATGGATTTCATGATAAGAGTGGGAAAATAAATATGAAATGATAGGGCTTATATAGTGAGAGCTGATGAAATTACATAAAGGTGACATAATAGAAGCATTATCAAAGGTATGTAATCACTTTACAGCATGCTAGGGTCTAATATATGTAATCAAAACCTAAAGTCAAAAAACTGTCCGAATAAGTTATTATTTTGAAATGGTTGCCGTTTCATCAAATTGCAACCAATCCCCTTGATCCTGGATGCTATAGAAAGCCAATGGCAAGTACATTATTTCATATACTAACATAATGACAGTCCAGGTTAGGATTGTTGCAGGATATCAGCTTTAGGTGAAAATATGCAAACATGCGGACAGTTTTTTAAGCCACTGTATGTATGTCAGATGTCTTTTTGGTTGAAAGATCTATCAGCATTTCGGGAGCAGATAGGTACATCTAGTTTAGAGACTGGGAGTTGGTGTTATTTAATGAAGTCATAGTCGATGCAGGAGAGATTAGCTCTACTATTGATCAGGGCATAGGAGTCGATGGTTTTTAAGGTGTGCAAGGGTATGATCAGTTGCAAGGGAATTCCCATAGATTTACTTGTTGCTAGTACAAATACAAACACACAAGTGAATTCTGGGGAGTCTTGTGTCGATTGAGTGTTTTCCTTCTAAAAATCTCAAGAGAAGCTTATTCTCATCACATTCTGTTCTTTGTTATCATTCTCTAACTTAATAAAAGCTGGAGTTTCTTCTTGGACAATCTGTTATACTCATTTAACAGCTGGTTTCTTGGGTTCAGATGGAAAAGAAGGGCAAGCAGAGCTAAGGTGGCCTGCCTTTCAGCAGTGGAAGCAAAGACCTTTTTCCTGACAGCAATAACATTCCTTGAGGGTAAGCTTAGGAATTTTAATGAAGTCAACATTCATTGCATCAGGGTTGCAGGTGGTTCTAGAGGGGATAGAGTATGATTGGATATGGAAGGAAGGTTTGGAGTGCTGGTGGACAATCTCTTTAGCATGTTATCATTGGACTTGGAAGTGTATGGCCTTTTTGTACCATTCATCAATGGTGTCAGGGGTGGTCTCCATTTGGTAGATTCATTATATGAGAAGAGGGGGAATGATGACTTGTCTGTTCTTCTTTTGGAAGGTCATTTGCTTGGTGGATAGCTAGGCGATAGCACTATTCTTCAGATCATGATGCTCAAAAGAAAATTTGAAGGCAGTGCAAAAGTTTGCCCACACTCCAAAGTTAATGACTATGCCAGCAATAGCATGTTGTCTAAAGGTGGACACCCAGGTGAGGGCAAATCCTTTGGTCATATAAAAGAGGGCGAAGATGATCTTTTTAAGATTCAAGTTATAGACAAGTTCATTAGTATGAAGGTAAAACTGGATGGAATGAAGCCATTGGATGGCAGTGTTGTAGGATCCATCATAATATTTGAAAGTACCAATATGAAGTTCAGTGAGTTAAGCTGCCATGGCAGGAGGTGGAGGTCCAGGGGGTGAAAAAGGATTTGAAGGGGGACGAGGGAAGACTGGTTATCTAGGATTGGTGGGTGGCAAAGAAGGGGTGGAAGGACAAGGTAGAACTAGAGCAGTGGAGGTTTGGTGGATGAGGTCAAGATCTTTTTGTTCTTCTTTTAGGAAGAAAAATAAGAGGTTGGGGGAGTCAGAGTTCGAAGTAGGGGTTCTTTCCTCAGGGGTAGAACCATCAGAGATTTCTTCCTGGTTGGATTGATATCTGAACCAAGTGGAGGTTAAAGGGGTTCATTGGGAAATGGTGGTGAGCTATGGCAATGGTAGTTGCAAGATCAAAGTTAGACCTTTTGTTACAGTAGGTAGGGCCAAATGTAGCCTTAGTCTTCTGTAGGATCAAAGGTTCAGTCTTCATTAAGACCAAGTCAAAGATTTCAAGGAGTAAAGCATCCACTCAAAAGTAGAATGAAGACTTTAGAGAGTGTTTCAAGGAAGTGAAGATAGATGTATTCCTAA
This sequence comes from Hortiboletus flavorubellus, assembly GCA_038093115.1. NCBI lineage: Eukaryota > Fungi > Basidiomycota > Agaricomycetes > Boletales > Boletaceae > Hortiboletus > Hortiboletus flavorubellus. The sequence continues at coordinate 10,068 of JBBPRR010000794.1, read as the reverse complement.
GGAGGTCTACCTTAGGGATATATGATAGCAGCACTGGGTTTATATACTATTGGAGAACTAGGATAACTCAGTGAAAGGAAAGTTATACAGTGTTGCAGAATGTTCAAAAAGCAAGACCATGAGACAAAGATAAGGGAAGAAGGCAAAGAAGCAAAGGAAGCAATATGAGCATGGAATATTACAGAACATGAGAGAACATGATAGAACATTATGGAATGTGAGAGAATATTTGAGTAAAGAGGGGTTTAGCAAGAAAAAGAAGAAATTGTAACACCACCTATTAAGTACATGTGGGTGCTTCAGTGTATCTTTTTCTTACTTCTTATTGATGCTTGAGCTGTAGGTCATGTCTGTGCCTGTCCACCATCCCTTTTATTACTTTCAAAACAGATTGCACATTTTTTGTGTAGGTGCATACTTCCAGTCTTGAAGATAGCCTTTGAAGTAGCTTCCACAAGGTCAAAAGCATGCTTTACAAGCTGCACAACAATATTCTCATTGGGCATTCCACCCTCTTCAAGGACATATTCATGATAGGTGACATTAGTGGCCATTTCCTTTCCAACAGGAAGAATGATACAGACTCAATTTTTCTAGAGGACAAACAACAAGCAGTATTTGATTTATTCCTTGATCATATCAATGGCTGGTGAGTATTTTCTCTATACCATATGGACTCTTCCTTGATAAGATTTCATAGTTTGTGTCATATAGGCTTCAATAAATTGTACTCACATGAACAACTCTGAGACCTGCGACAATTCATGGACAAGTATCATGACCCCAAAACATGACTTTTTGTCATAAATCATATTTGGAGTGCAAGATACACTTATCATCCCTTGAAACTCACTCAACTTAGCTGCCAATTTGACATTCCAAAGTTGTTCACATGCAGATTTAAGTTTTTTCTCAATATGCTGCTCAAAGAGATCAATAAGCAGTTTCATCTAGAAATGGGCATTGATATATTTGTTGCACTGGTATATGCTGAATCTGTATTTGAAGAACATATTCGCATCATTGCCTGCAAGAAACTGCCAATCCTCACTTATGTGGATAACTGTCAAGACCTGGTTACATATCAAAAAGACTGGCATAATGTCTGGTGGAATGAAATGGGTCATTTTTTACTTAATGGGAGAAACTCACAACCATTTGGCAATACTATAAGGTGCTTTTGAAACCTATGATTTGGTTGCATGAATACCAGCTGTCAAAGGCTGATGTTCCAGATTCTTGAACATGGAGTTGGCTTTTGGTATGCTGATACATTTGTTATTGAAATTTGTGATGAACTCGTAAAGCAGTTCCATCTTATTGATCCTATGTAATGTATCTAATGCTATGTTCTATGTAACCACAGTCATAAGGAGTCGATGCCATTGTCATTCACAATGTAATGTTCTTGGCAATTGCCAGGTATCACCTTCAGAGTTTTGCTTACTCACCAATGTCTCACCTTATTTTGTGCCAATGCCTTCACCTTGCTGACAAGACCCAGTAGCCCTCCCCCCCCACCCCATTGCCCAATTCAGCAGCAGCTCAGGGCTGTTGCTAATCCCACCAGGCTATCACCCATCTCAGACATTACCTGCTTGTCTCTGTGAACGCTTCATGACCAACAACATCTATACTAGTATTAGATCTCCCACCCTTGCAACTATCAACCCTCACAAATATACTGCCTCAAACACTAACTCCATTCTTCAAAAGTATACTACAGACTATCAGGACATGGCAGAGAATAAGGCTTCATTTTCTCCCCATATCTTCCAGCTTTCCAATAATACCTACTACCACATGAGGCACGCAGCTCTGGACCAATCCCTAATCATCAGGTATTGTTTTCTGTTCACTCCAGGTGTAGTTTACAAACATTGCAATTTTTTTTGTAGTGGTCAAACTAGCAGTGGAAAGTCAAAAAGTCATCCCTTGGGCCATTGGTTTTAATCTTGGAAAGTAGGGTCCTGAAAGATTGTGTCCAAGGCGATCTATCATAACACTTACTTCAACAAGTCCTAGTCAAGTGGTGCTCAGGGCAAACTGTTGCAGAGGGAGAGAAATTTGCACATTTTCTATTTCCACTATTGTGCTTGTGTCTAAGGCCATCTGTACTACATACTACATTTGTAAATACCATCAGGCTGACAAGACAGTTGACACAAACAGCGCAATACAATCAAGCAAAAACAATGTGGAATGAATTGTTTTTAAAATGGGCATGCAGTACACTTTCTAATGCACATGCAATATTATTTGGTGCACAGTATACTTTCTAATACACATGCAGTATTATTTGGTATGCATTGACAATAAATTATGGCAGGATTAAATGTGCAGAAATCATGCCATACCTATGAGCTACATGTCCTCTGACTCCAGATTGACTGCTGCTGCCACCTCAAGAATATGTGCCATTTTTGCACAGACACTTACAGTATTCTACATGCCATCCTGGCTATTTTAACTCTTCCACAGGGATATGATTGCTTGCAAGAAACTGCCAGTCCTTTTCATTGATGACACCCTTATCACTCCTGCCTCAGTATACTGAGGTGAGTTTTTTCAGCAGCATGCACCATCAGCCAATCCCCTTTTCACCCTCAAAGAGATCAGTTTCTTACAATCTGCCAGCAGAATGCTTTGCTTCACAGGAGAAGTAGAATTAGCTGATCACATTGATCAGATCTTACAAATCCCTCTGCTGGACAAGGATCTCATCACACAACTCCTCCACAACTTCCACCTTGATGATCCAAACTCCCTTATTGGTTGCTACATCACCAAGCTGCAGTCACTTTATCATGATGTGTACTGTCTTCATGCAAAACAAAAAGATTACTATTGGCAACATGACACTTTGGAGATCATCATGCCACTGTTTGTTCCTCAGAGACTGCTTGAGTATACCTTGATCCCTGTCTAGATTACTAACAATTGTTTCTTTTCATTCCTATACATTTATCATTCTCAATTTTTGAAAAAAACTCAGTATTTTGTACACTTTCATGTGTCTTATTTTTCTTTGTGATAGTGAACCAAGACCTGAGTGCAGTTACACTCTGGGCTTGATCATTTGATAGTTCCATGACATATCTTGATAGTTTCATTGACAGTCCTATCTCTAAGGCTTGTATTAACATTTTTGCTTTGTTTTTTGACTCTTCATCCCCTTCACAACTTACTATGACTAGTCCTTTAGTTCTCTACTACCTATGTTTGGCAGATGTTTGTATGTACAAATAGTTATAATGTGCCATGCCTCAGTTGCATACAAGTGTTTGTACACTAATGTAGCCCACAGTCAAGTGTATTGTCAAGGGCAACAAATAGTAACTGACATTAAGGTATATTAAATATAATATCCAAAGGACTAGATATATAAAAAAGAGGCCAATACAGCCTGAGATAAATCACACAAGTTAGATACTACTGTATATACAAACATTTAAGACCCTATACCCAAATAGAACAGACAAAACCCTGCTCTCAAATCAAGAAGGAACTTTGCAGTTTTGTTAAAACTGTGGATCAGTGGTCCCAAAATAGGATAGACCCTCAGCAAACATGCTGATACTAATTTCACTTATCAACTTACATCCTACTAGACTATGCTCACTTAAGGAACATACCAAATACTTTAAGATTCAGCTAGATATTATATAAATCTGGCCTTGTCCTTAGCAACTACAGGGTGGACTCTCCCCATCATCACTTGAGGCACATAGATCCAGATATATTCTATCCCCTCCACAACTCACCAGCCTACTAGAAAGCCACCCCCACCTAGCTGCATACTCTACTGTATGTATAAAGAGAGGTTGACCTGGACTTATACCACCTCCCAAATAGGAATAGTTGAACATATAAGAGGTATGTATGTCCATTATAACTATGATTGATATTAGTAACCCATCAAATATACAATGTGAGTATCATCTGATTTGATGGTGTTAGAAGTGTTCACCCCCCTCTACCTACTGCTCACTATGAAGAACACCTCCCCTACTATATCGCTACCATATTCTTACATATTCCCCCCCCTTGTATTCCTTTTACAACAACATAGAAAGTGTGAGCACCACTATATCCTTCTGGTCTCAGGTGTGCAGCATTGCATATATCAATTGTAAGCAGTCAGTCGATAGACCATTGGCAGCACTAGATGTGCTGTGCAGTATCATTGGCTAGTGAATCCAATGGAAAAATCAATGAAATGACATGCTGTTTATTGGTGCGTCAAGCTAAACAACCTATTCACAAAGGTACTAGGATATAATAATATCTACACATCATGAGGCAGCTATGTTGACTATTTTATGCAGGTTAAGAATGGTGGAAAAGATCCTAACAAAATAGTTGAGCAGATACTTTTGGAGTCACCACTTGTACAGGCCTATCAAAATGCACAGGCGATGATATAGAGAAATTTTTTGCACATCCACCTTACTGTCCAACATAGCACCCTCGATATGATGAAGACATTTACAGGACTTATAATGAGGTTGGAGGTACACTCCCCACACATGGTTACTATTGGACAAAAGAGCCGACATGAAATTATGGATATGTTCGACAAGAGATGAGAATGAATGGAGAGAGCTGTACAAAGTGATGTAAATAGTAGTAGTAGTGACGATCCGACAGTAGATCAGTCGAAGAGACAGTCAAGTTGGATGATGTTCTAGTAGGTCTGCTATAGACAATATTCAGTGGGCAAAGATTCAACATCATTCATGACATTTTTTTTATCTGCTGCAGCATGGGAAGGATAATTTGGACAAATTTGATTGTGCACTGTGTGGAATCAGTGCAAAGCAATTAATAGTAATGGAGATATGCACTATACCATTGTGTCCTTGATTTCTGCAGGCACTACACTTGTTCTTGTGCTTTGTGGTGCCAGAATTAGACATGCCAATGGAAATGAGTGGGGGATGAACAAGTTGGGTAGGCATAAATGGTGATCCTGGCAAAGAGATGGTATTGATGGTGCTGGATGTGATTGGTCTGAGTGGTGTACATGCAAATGGTGATGTGAAGAGTGCAGCATGGCTTTGGATAAGAGCAATTATTTCATTACCAAACTGGTCGGCATCTGACCAAGCTGTCTCCTTTCTGAGCTCGGGAATGGACTGGATTTTATGGTGATGGGTGCAATCAACAATATGCTCGACAGTAGCATTGCACATTATAATAGAGGGACCCATGCCATTGAGGTGATGCCAGCCATAAATAATTGCAGTTTTCTCCTCTCTTCATTCATCTAAGGCCTCCCAAAGTGAACGATCATGTTTGGTTTGTTCATACTTGGGAATGTGGGAGTGTGGGGAAAGTGTGGCAGGTTTAGAAATAGTGGAAAACATGAAATCAGTGAAATCAGTAGGATTGTGAATGTCACAACAAACGGATAATGAGGTAACGTGACAATGGTCACAGCCCATTGGATGGTCTTTGTTGTACTCGAGGTGGTCAGTGTCTGAGGAAATCATGAGTTGTTGCACAATCAAGTGAAGAGAAAAAAACCCCACCAATTGAATCATTTTCAAAGCAAACATCAAAGACCTTATGTTTGCACCCTATTCCCTGACAATTCTCAACATTGATCAGATAATCCATTGTCAGATTGAATTCACATTTGTGTTATTTCTCTGCACAACCAACCTGCTTTCTGGCCTGTGTTACTGCTACCAAAGCCTCTTTTAGCTGATCAACTCCAAGACCTTGGCTATTCTGAGTCTGTAGACTGCCGATTATAGTGTTCCATTCGTCAAGGCTGTTGTTTGAAGGATTTGGTGCACTGTCGTGTTTTTTGTCATTATCTGTTTCATCTCCTTTTCTATCCCCACTGTTGTGTGAAGTGACAACGCCAACATTGGTCACATGACTTTCTAAGCTTCTTGGCTCAGAAGCGTCATTTGATGAATTAGGAGTGGCCATTATCCTAACACATTTGGACAGAGGTGATGATGTGGGTTTCCCCTTGGCTTTGCGCTTGTGTGTAGACTCTCACTTTTCCTTTCTGGCCACCTTAGCTGCACCTTCATCGTCAAAAAACTCTTTCTCTGCAAAGAGAATAGCAGTCCCAGTAAGTCCTTTGTCATGTGCTGCATGCCCAAAACACTGCCATAATATAGCAAGCTTGCAGATTGCATGCCACTGAACAACAAGTTGAATATCTGACATGTCCATATCCTACAAAAGGTGAGGCTACAGTATTATCGTTGTGTTTGACTGCTTACCATGCCAAAGGATTTAGTTGTCACAACCCCATGCCTCTCTCCTTAAACAAGGTGACCCAGTTCCATTTCTTTGAATGTGGGAGTCATGTCTGCATTAAACCACCTTATAAGGTCCCGCACCTCTAGAGGAAAGCGGCTATGTGTTAGAACCGTAACTCCAGTATCAACTCTGGAATGCTGGAGGTGATTTAGGAAGTGGGACTTGGCTTCACCATATGTGGTGCACCCTTACAAGAGTTCAGTCCCAGATTTACGGAGATCAGAGGTAGGACTTAAGACGTAGAGATGTCAAGTTGAGCGGAGGTGTCAGAGGAGAGTTGTCAAGACTCAAGTGGAAGTCAGGAGAGTTATTCTAGATAATATTTGAACTAAGGAGTACAGGAGTGAAATCAGAGGCTTATATACGGAGTTTGAGAATGATTAGTAACGGAGTCATAAGGGATTGGTAAGAGAATGGGAATCAGGAGTAAGTATCCCGGAGCTGTGCTTTAAGCGAGACACAGGTATGGAGGTAAGTAACAAACGGAGCTAGTACTAAATAAGAGAACAAGAGATATACGAAAAGAGAATACTAAGTACAAGTCTGGAGTCTGGAGATAAGTCCTGTGCAAGAACGCAGCAGAGTTCTTGATGATAGGCCTGGAGGGCCGGAGGTGAACTTGGGCGAAATACGGGATATGACAGTATCCCCTTTCTAGGCCTGAACCCCTGAAGGCCGTTAGCGAGGGACAATGCGGAATTAGGAAATCGGAGTCTGAAAGTTTGTTGATCGCCTTTCGGTACCATATAAAGTCTGGGGTGTCCTGGCCTAACCTTATCACCCATTATCATCATGTCCAATATCCTCGACATCCAGAACTAGTCCGACGAGTGCCTGGCAGAGTGTGTCGACGATGACGAAGACATCTGCAACGCAAAGTTTGTCGAGTGGCAATGAAGAAGGAGGGTGGAGAAGGAGGCGTGGAAGGTGGAGGAGGTGCATAAGGCGGAGGAAGCGAAGGTGGCAGTGGAGGTGAAGGTGGCAGCGGCCGAGGAGGCCGAGGAGGAGGCCAAAAAACAAGTAAGTCGTTGCTTGTCACTTGATCGTGCGCTGATGAGGACCTAGGCTGAGAAGGTCCGAGCGGAGCAGAGCTCCACTACAGGCAAAGGGAAAGTCCAGCAGCCCTTGGCGGAGTGCAAGCGGTGCACATTCCAGGAGCTCGAGTGCGAACTCGGGCCCAGGAAGTTGACCTCATGCATGAACTACATCGAGGTCAAAGGCAAGTGCAAGTGGGAAGGGGCAGAGAAGACGAGTGGCAGAGCCAAGAGGAAGAGGCGCATGGAGGGCGAGTCGCTGAGGGGGAAGAAGAAGAAGGCGAGGTCAGAGAAGGAGGGATCAGAGTTGGACAAGGGAGAGGGGAGTTCGGGAGCGGCAGGAACTGCGCAGCTCCAGGTACCTGTGGAGTTTGGATACTGGATGCACCAGGAGTCAGACAAGGGAGAGGGGAGTTCGGGGGCGGCAGGAACTGTGCAGCTTCAGGTACCTGTGGAGTTCGGGTACTGGATGCACCAGTTCCTGAAGAGGTTGGACCGACAGAACGAGCTCCTACAGGAGCTCATCTCAATCAAGGAGGTAGAGTTGCACGGGTGGGCCTCGGACTCCAAGTCCAAGGTCTCCATGTACGAGGGAGATGGGACAGAGTCAGTGGTAGCAGTGGAGGTGGCGGAGGACCTGGAGAGTTTGGAGGAAAAGAGGGCGGTGGTGGGGGAATGTGACTCAGATGAGTCGATGGAGTAGAATAGGCCACCTCTGTAAATAGTCAAGAAACATGTACCAAATTCGAGAGTCAAACATCGGAGTGAGGTCCGGGCTTGTCCGGGTAATGGAGATGGTAGTTGTGAACGAGTTTGGACGCGTGATCAAGCTCCGTGGCTAATAGCCAGGAGGTCTCATCGTCCGTGCCTTCGTATCCAGACCAGCGCACTAGGTACAGTAACTTGCAATTCTTCCTTCATCGAGCTATCTTGGAGTTGAGTATCTCGGAGATCTCGTACTCCAGTTCTCCATCAACTTTTACCGGAGGAGGTGGGGGTTGCACCCAATTGGGGATTGTGTTGGGTACGGAGGGCTCCAGTTGGGAGATATGGAATACGGGGTGAATGGACTTCATAGAGTCCAGAAGGCAGAGTGTGAAGGAGAGGGATCCGGCCTGAGCAATGATTGTGTATGGCCCTAAGTTCTTCTCAGAGAGTTTCTTAGAGGGCCGTGTTGAGCGGAAGTATTTTGCCTTGACGAATACCTGGTCACCGACTTTGAAGTCTGGTGCTGGGGTTCGCTTGGCATCTGCAGGTCCTTGGTATCGCTTTTGTGCGGCAGCCATCTCCTCACGGAGGAATGCGTGGAGGGAATCGAGGTCGACGGAGTATTCACGAGCTCTCTTGGATGTAAGGTCACGCTCGGGGTGAATGGTAATGTTGGGGTGATAACCCTTGTTGGCGAAAAATGGTGAGACTCCAGTGGTAGCACTCGGAGCGTTGTTGTATGCGAACTCCGCTAGGGGCAGGAGTTCGGACCAGTTGTCTTGCTGGTAATTACAATAGACTTGGAGATACTACTTCAGTGTCTGGTTCATTCATTCTGCCTGACCATCTCCTTCGGGGTAATAACCAGTGGTGAAATGGAGACAGATGTTCAGGGCCTTACCAAGCAAACAGAAGAAATGAGAGACGAACTCCGAACCTCTATTGGAGGTAATGTGGGAGGGGACTCCATGCTTGGAAAAGACATGGAGTAGGAAGAGTTTGGCGAGCTCCGGAGATGTAATCGTATCATGCATTGGAATGAAAATGCACTGCTTGGATAGGCGATCTATGACTACTAGGATGGCAGTAAATCCAGAGGACGTGGTGTCTTCTTTCTAGATAAGATCAGTAGAAATGCTAAGAAAATGCTTACCAGACAATTAAATCTTATCTCCACGGATAGTAAACCTGAAGCGAGGTGAAGAGAGTACTCTTCCCTGGTCGAGTTGGTACTAGAAACAAGTATCAATCTCGTAGAAAGGGGTTGACTATCAGGCATGTGGTTCATTCGTCAATTGTCAATGAGGTTGAGGGTGATTGTGGTTCAGTAACACATTAAAGGTCTGGGTTTCTGTTGGGGTGGTGTACAAAATGTACTATTGTTAGTTGGGGAATGATCTAGACAACTCTCGAGTTGCTAGGAAGGGAATACTCTTGTAGTGACTAGGGTTACTTCCCTAAGATGTGCTCTCAATGGGCTTCCAATTAGCTCCTGTCAATGAGAAATGCTCAATTGGGTAGGTAGCGTAATTACGCTTCACTCTCGCTACTGATTCACACACGTCTCTTAATCACACAGAACAATCTTTCCTAAACTGATTCTATTATGCACTAAGGAGTTGGCAATCAGCTTCAAATGCTTTGCTTGACCCCTTTCCCAGGGTACTAATGAACTATTAGGTCTCCCTACTAGTTGGGGATCTATTCCCTTTGGTTGTCCGCTCTGGGATTTTCTTCCTAAAGGTGTCCTAACTGTCCCTATCCTAAGGGATGCAGTATACTCCTAACTTGGGTCTAAGTAGTTCTATTTATAGCGTGGGAAACTTCTCTACACAGCCTTACTGTTTGTTTGTAGAGAAGGACACTTGTATGCACTTGTTGGTTGAGATTTACTCAAGTAGGAACCTTTTTCCTAAAAGAGGGAACCTGCCAAATGGGGCTGAATCGCGCTCCTTATATAGTAGTTTACATGTGGCTGTGCCAAGATATGACTCATACTGACTCATACTGACTCACTTTGACTCAACCTGTCAGAAAATGA
>JBBPRR010000793.1:0-16402 GCA_038093115.1 Hortiboletus flavorubellus | reverse complement strand
GAGACCTCTCCGACTTTCAAGAGAAGCAGTCAAGAGACGGAATAGGGTATGGCACGAGAAACTCACACGTAGTGGCATACAGCGATATATACCCCATCCAATCTCAATCTTGGATGCTCAATGTACGTTTGCCGATAGTTGGAATCATACCCGTCGACTATTGTTTCCACTGTGACGGCCTCAGGAATTTGTGGTGGTTTATATGCCAAATATACAAAATCCCTATTATCGGAGAGCGTCACATTGGTGTCCTGGGACAAGGGATAACCATACCTCCATATTGACGGGTCGAGACTAACGATGCGCGCCTTACGGCTCACAGTCGCGAAGCGCTCCAAGGTCATCGTGTCAAGATTGCGCAAGATGGATAATAGCAACTCCTCCGGGATCATATTGATCGGCACACCTTCCCTGTCATCCTCTGGCTCGAAGGTCAATATTTCTGGGAAACATTCCAGAACCTTGGAGAGAATCCCATTCATGTACACTGGTTCCTTGCCTTCCGCAGGCCACGTGGTGCGACCCCCTTTGTCATCGGTCCCTTCACCTCTGCTCGCAGAGGCCGTCTTCTTGTGGCCAAAACTGACAATGGTGCGGCCAAGTTGTTGCAGCCTCTGCTCTTCCTTGAAGTATACACGGTCGACATCTGGATTGAGTCGGAATGCGTGGCGATACAACCTTAGCGCCTCGTCCAGATCGCTTTCCTGCTCGTGTTGCACAGCGCTACGATAGATTTCGACGGCACGCGCGATGTTTCCGCTGAGAGGACTCTGGGCATGCGGCGTATGCAGGGCCGGCCAGTACGAGGCGCTGGGAACGGACGTCGCAGATAGCTTGACTTCTGTCTCAGGCAGAGCAGCGCGAGGCGGCACATGAGAGCGAGCGTTTTCCTCGGGGGAAGACACCTTGTGTTGGCTGGGTTCCGCCGTAGTACCCTGTTGTTGGGCCTGCAGCTGCTGTTCTCCCTGCCGCAGACGGACCTCCTCCTTCCACTGCTCCCTGAACTGCCTGAGCTCGGCAGACTCCCCTTCCGTGACCATTTTCAAAGCCGTCCCGAGTAACACAACGAGGCTAGCAGGCGAAGATGTTGACGAACATCGAACGTTGAGGGTATTTGTGACGTTGGCCGATCGATCTACTGTAGCCCGTTCTGGCTGCGACTGTTACTCGCGGACAAAGCCGAGGCGGGGTTCAAGATTATGTAACTTGCTGACTGGGATCCCGAACGACATCGGCGCCGTCGGAATGTAATATGTGCTCTTACTAAGGGGGAGTTTGTACCCTATCCAGGATACGTAAGTGATATCAATGCTTATGGTCAAGCGACTCGGGGTATCAGAGTTTGTGGCCTTGTTAGCGTTCCGAAGCTGCTGCGGGACCTCTTTACTCGGTTGCTATTTCATTGCGATGCATTGCGATGCGGACAGGACATAAAGGGAACGGAATTTATTGATATTGTCTCATACCTTTCGCCCATCCAGTGCGTGAGCGGGATCCCTTAACAACTCGTTGTATCAAACCTAGAAATTCACATGACGCTCGTAGTACAGCCCCCAGCGCTCAGCAATCATGTCCAGCAAGTATCTCAGTACTGAAGACTTTAATGTGGCAGTGCGTCCTTCGTGGGTTTTGTGTTTGTGTTGATCCGAACCCTTCAGGTGCATCAAATCGTTAGAGCAATCCCCCCCGGAAAGCTTATTACATGTCGTGAGTGACAATAGTGCTTCGCGGTCAGCCCGTACTATACTGCACAACCAGGGCACATTGCTAAGCTCATCGGCTTCCCAAGACAAGCGCGTCGGGTTCGAAAAGGCAAGTGCAACCTGTCGCTGTAGCTTCTTGTGCCATCATAACGGGACACTGCAGCCGTCAGTTTCATCGCGCACACGAGCCCGCCAGTTGCATGGCACCGGGTCATCCCTACGTCCGGCGTCATCTCAGTCCACGGACCCAATGCTCAGCAGCGTCTGCTGGAAGCGGAGGGGATCGAGGTAAGCATCGGTGTGGTTGGGGAGAGTAGAGTTGATGTGGAGAAATGGGGCTGGTTCCCGGAGGCGAATGACGTTTCTTTCGAGGTAGAGGTTACATTGGAGGATGACCGGGATCGTGGTGCTTAGACGCTCTTCACAATGTAGTGACAAGTCTAATTGGAGTGAATGTACGAACCCTATCAAAACATCAACTGTATGGAGTACACGAGTAGATGGTCTGCAGGGACGAATATGTATCAAGTACCTATTATTGTTGCCGTGTTGTTTAACGCCAGTGCCACAAAGACAAGAATGCAAGACGTAGATAATCACGGCAAAAAGACAGACAACGTGCCGTCTTTTCGTTGGTCAAGTAGGTTGTGTGACATTGTCCGTCCAGCGTGACAGCTGACTAATACGATCACATTTCTGTTCGCAGGTTTGTTGTACTCGAGCCTCGTCGTCACTGTCTGCCAATGTCGCGAGTGATATCCTCGGGACATGTTCTGCCACAAAATCCGACTTACATCGACTTCCCTGTCTCAGACGGCGACGAGGGCCAGTGGCCAACCAATACCGCTCGCGTTGTCGACGGCGAGGGCCACGTCAACTTCATGCGACCTGTCCCCATCGATGAGAGTCTCTCTGTAAAGTGGAGGTGCGAAGTCGGTGCCAGTCTGGCAATCCAGCTGAAGAAACCAGGTATATTCCCCATGTTTTCTCTGACTGGGCCCCTTATTAACGCGCTGCTGATGTTATCAAGTCGGCCCCGCCTATGTCCTCCGTGGCTGGCCTGCTGGTTATCAAATGTATGATCACAATAAAGGACCAGCAAACGCACCACGGCATGATGCCTATCTTATCGGTGCGTCTTCTCGTCCGCCCATTCCACATCCCTTACCAGAGCTTTTCAACTCAGGTTCACGTCACGCCAAGCGATTCCGCTCAGTCCCGGAATTCATCCCTCACGCTCTCTGGCTACTCACGGATCCGAGTCTCGTTCGTTCCAATTGTAATTGCAAGTATTGTAACAAAAAACCGCAACGCGAAATCACGGCATCCATGGGTCTGCTTCCCGGGCGATCGACCCCGTTGTCTGCACCTGCAACACCGCGTGCAGCGGCTGGGAAGGCCCCTACGCGTGCAGCTGCCGCTCCGTCTGCTTCTGTATCAACACGCCCAGCTCCTCCTGATCGAGCGAAGCCTTATGCCGCCATCCGTCGTGTACCCCGTCCTGTGAAACAATCTCAGGGCCCGAAACAGAATATGCTCAGAGAGCGCAACGCTGATCTACGATCCGCCTATGCCGAAGGAATCCACCTCAGAAAATGGTATAGGGATGGAGAATTGTTGTGGTGCGCTCTGAACCCTGCAATACCTGGACTTTCAGGTGAGAAGGACGCCATCGCCTTCTGGCCCGGCATAGTCGAGGAAGCCAGAATGAAAGCCGAGGCTATAAGATATCCGGTTCCTGGCGAGGATATTCGCCTCGTCGGAGCCAATGGGCCTAAAGTTGGTGATAGCTCAAAGGCCACACAAAACGGAAACGATTCGCATACCGAGAATGAACAAGTGCCTTGGACCGTCATTCAAACGTTGTCATACAAAATGAAGTTGCTAGGGATCCCGTATTCGTATTACATCCCCGGTGATCAGGTCCTTCCATACCAAGCTCATGCGCCGTCAGATGATCTTATCCAAGCAATCCACCGTGTTCCTCTAGAACAAATGAATACCGACACAGATTCCTTCCGACCTACAGACTCCCCCACTTTCGTCCAGGCTGCAGCAGCTTATGCGCTCGCCGTCCAAATTGCTGCTAATCTTGCTGGTTATTGGGCTCCAACAGACGATTGGGAATATAAATTCTCTGTTCCGCCGCCCAACGTTTCTCCGTCGTCGGGTATGCCATCGCGTGCCATCCCACCCGGGGCATCTTTGGATTCGGTGATGAATGCCAGTATGACATTCAACGCGAACCTCGCAAACGCCACAAACAATGTTGGACTCAGCAACACACCCTCCCTCGAAGTACACTCGCATCCCGGATCGCTTTCTACTCCACTCCCCATTGCACTCACCCAGACGGTAACGCAGACATGCTATCAAGGATTGTGGTGGGGAGCTGAGCGCATCTGGGCTGACGAGCTTGTACGGCTCAAACTGTCGCGGTCACAGATAGCTCCGAAAGGGACAGCGAATATTTTGCCACCAGCAGGTCCATCGCCCAAAGCAATGGAATACACGAAGACGTTGAGTGTTGCAGGGGGCGACGGTGAAGCAATGGTGGGAGCTGAAACTCGGGGCGTGTTCATGCGCATTGATGGGCTTTACGTTACGGACATTTCAAGACCCGATGGGACAGCGGGAAAGGAGTGTAGAGCCACGGGGATGCTCTACGAACTGGTAGATGAAGACTGGGAGGGGGATTTACCAGGAGGGGGCGCGAACGGCGATGATGGTGGCAAAGGCAAGGGGAAAGGGAAGGCTGTTGAGGTGCCTGCGACGCCGGGAAATGGAACCAGCGGACAAGGGATTAACTCCCCCACAACTACTCGAGGAAGCGCTCCTGCTATCGATGGGGTCTTCTCGAAATCAAAAGAACGTTCCGCCAACGAGCAACTTTCACGTCCAGTTCTTTCATCGCCATTCTCTCTCCCGCTTCCTCCGGAAGGATTCAAATTCCGTCCGATCCTCAATCCTGGGCATGAAGCTGTACTATCGCTCAACCTGATCGCCGGACGCTACTATCCTCGACTTCTCCGACACCCCCTCCTTGACAGCAGCGTTGAGAAGGCGCTGAATATTGAGGGCGGACATGTGGTAGAAACGAGTCAACTCTGGGCACTGGAGGGGCTCGCTCCTGGTTATTACAACACGATGGACCCGGTTCGTTGGCGAGCATGCCGAGTTACGATGGTCCGCGAGGCGGATAAGGAGGCTCGTCAAGGGCTAGAGGAGCACTGGCGTGCGCGCGCCAAGGAGAGAGATGAGAAGCAGGCACTGGAATCGGGGTACCTCCCACCACAACCACTGCCACCTTCGGTTGGCGCGAGCATGAGCCACTCGCCAGTTGTGCGACAGGAAGATATCCACCCCGAGGCTATGGCGGTAGACTAGGTAGAATAGCGTCTGTATCCACATTATGAAGATGTTTGGTTTGAATCTAATTTATCGGTTGCTATTGTGACTTGCCGTTATCGGACGTGTCTCGGGTTGGCGAGCCGGGTTGTCGCGCTGCCACCACTCCACAACGACCTCGCTCGCCGCGTTGACCACGATACACGCCTTGCTGACACGCTCGCGCTGTCCTCATTCAATCAGCGAGCGAATCTGAGGATCCGTCGTGTCTCGTCTGGTTTCTGACTGCCATTCGATCACGCAAGGGTACCTCTGGCGCGGGCTCGGCGGATCCTCCATTCAGACCCTCTCGTACCCTTTTCGCTCGTCGAACGATACCCGACAGCGTTCGTTGACTCCCATGGCTCTGCTCATACCCGCGACAACGGGCTCGACAATGGGCTCGACACCTCTTTCGCAATACCACTCGCTCGAGCCTTCCCCTGCCCTGGCCACAAGTGCTCTTGACAGCTCCGCGTCATCATCCAGCGTCTCCTTAACGGCAGAAGATGAAGGTAAGCACGATCACTTTGCAAATCGTTTGCCCTGCAGGCTCCGGCCTCGAGGCATCTCGCGTCTTTTGGGAACTTACGTGAAACGATCTGCCATGCGTCTCATCACAGAGAACACCACGATCACCGCGAGCCGCGCTCTGTTACCAAGACGCAAGGGAAAACGGAAGAGTCAAGAGTGGGTGTCCGCTACTCTCGTCTCTTGAACAACATGGTCTGGTGGTCGATGCTGAAGAAAGTGCTCTCTTTCAGGGACATTCGCTTATTGGCTATCTCGACGCATATCACCGAGCTTTCCTACGCCGTGTCCGATGTTCAGACGCGCATATTTGGTTCGTCCCCTTGTTGTGGTGTGGACCCACGCAGCGCTGACACCCATGTCGTCTCGTAGAGATACAAGAACTTCGTCACAAGCCGCAAACAGAGGGAGTGGACGCGAAAACGACGGCTGAGATCGATAATGCAATCATGAGCATGAACGAACGCCTTGAATCCATCGAGCAAGGCATGAAGGATATCAGCGAATCCATGACTCCATTTCACCCTGAAAACGAGCTACTCAGTGACTCCTCCGATCGTGTCGTTATGCTCAGAAAGCATGCCACACTACAAGCAGAGTGGGATGCGGTGCAACAGGAGACCGACGAGCTCCAGCAAGAGCTCAAGGAGGATAAATGGATCACAGTGTTTCGCACAGTCACCGAGCAAGCAGATGGAATGATGACCAGTTTAGAGAAGGCTGTGAATCGCTGTCAGGTGCGTTGGCAAATGTATCTCTGGTGGGTGCGCTGCTCATTTTCTACAGGATTTCATATGGCAAGTACACAAGAGAAATGATGACAGCACAGGACGCGTATCCTTTGCCAGCTCTGTTCGGTCGGAGAAATCTCCAGTTAGCCTAGATGTGTTCAACAACCTGCTTGGGTCCTTCTTGGCTAAGAAGGCGTGAGTCCACCTTTTATCTCTCGTTGGTGAAACTGACCATTGCCTCAGACACTACGTGCCCGCCACGACGAAAGTCCTTGCAATCATGGACAACGGGGTGAAGAACCGAGTCACCAAGAACGGCGAGGCGTTACGGCGGCATGCAGAGGCGGCGAAGCGGTGGCGCGTCCTGCAAGAACGGATAGAACGCACTGAGAAGGAAATGGGCAGAGTACGAGAGATCCTGACCCGCGCGGATCAAGCACAGAGCGAGACCGGCTCCTCGATATCTGGCCACACTACCAACGGTTACCTCGCAACCCCTCCTAGCGCAAACGGGAAAAGTAGTACATCGGGTCGCACGGGCGCGCTCTCAAGGTCGATGTCGCCTTTGAGAAAGTTTGCTAAAAAGTTTGTCGGAACTGTCAGATCACCTGCCACGCCCCCTGCTCCATTGCCGGTGTCGAGAGAGTCGTCTGCAGCGCACTTGCCTTCCTCAGAGCCGACTAAAAAAACTAAGACAATCCGAAAACAGCGTTCTTCGCTTTTTGCCTTCCACGGCAGTCGAGATGCATCGGCGACAGAGAAGGGACACAAACACAGCCAGAGTTTGACGCCTACATCATCTCCGTCAAAGCGAACGCCAGAGTTGAACAACATCACAATAAAACCCAAGCTCCCCAAACAGCCCTGGAATTCTTCAACGAGGGTCGAGGATGAAGGTATGGCGACTATCAAGCCCACCACTCCGAAACGACCAACCGCGAAATCAGTTGTCACCCCAGACCATGCACCACTATTTCCTGTCACACCTCAACGTAGCTTATCCCGGAGTTCCAATGCCTCTTCAAGACCGTGGTCTCCTGTTACTTCATCTATATCAACTGCCCCATCGTCCAACCAGTCGATCCCACCATTTCCTTTACTCGCACCTGGTACAAGGCCACCTTCGCGTGCCCAAACACCCGGTTTAGGTACGACGCCTCGTCCAAGACCTCGAACCCCAAGTTGCATTCCTGGTCCGGCGCTGCACTGGCGTTCTATATCCGCGCGGCCACCAGGTAGAGAAGACGACAGCGACGAAGCCGAGTTCACGACGCTCATGCAGCGCGCATTTTCCCCAGCTCTTACTCATTCCACCTCGTCGCCTGGCACTTCCAACAACTTGCGTGCACGCACACCAAGCGGTATTCGCGTCCCTCCTCCGCGACCCCCGAGTCGATCCATGATACCCCTGCCTAGCGTGCACGTATCGTCTGACTCGAGACCCTCGTCCACGATGTCGTTCTATCGCCCTGAAAGCCCACTGGCAGATATCGGCAAAGGGTTGGCATTCAGAGCACAGACCCCCGAAGCAACGCTCAAAGCGCGAGCGCAGCAGGTTCCGGTATACACCGGACACGGTGTGCGTCCTACTGCCCGAGTGTCCATCGTGGGGGTCAAGGCGCCACCCTCGAGCTACCGAGACGCCTCGACGACACGCACGCCGTCAAGGGCTGTATCGCGCGCGGGTGCATATACCCCGTCCCTCGATGGTCCTGCGAATATCTACATCCCGGGGAACCCCAAGGATCCGCTCGACACGGAGTTTGCGGCCATCGTGAATGCGATCCCTCACGGACTCCTTATCGAACGTGTCGACCCGCCGCTTAAGACGATACCAAAGGAAGGCGAAGAAGTTAGGGGGTCGTATGCCTTCTCGAGTTCGCTCTCGAGGAAGGTTGTCACGTGTCGGCTGACGACATTGACGAGATCCGGACGCACCGGCGGAGAAAACACGATGACCAAAAAAGTTATGTGTCGTGTTGGAGGGGGTGAGTGGCATTCCGTACGCGCCCGCAATGATATGGTTTGCTAACACGTGGATGTGCGATATAGGCTGGCAGGATCTTCAGTTTTACATGCTGAACCGTCAAGCAGGCATGTAAAACTTTTTTTTCACGTTCCAAGCTCCGCTCCAAGCTCCGCTCCAAGCCCACCCTCCGAGAACAGTCATGGCTATCCGCTCGCGCCCACAACGCCCGTGTTTCGTTATCAGTGTCCCCAAAGCAACGAACTATCCTTGCACGAACTAGAAAGCATCCCGAACGACAACGGTATCATCACAATTGTATCACGCCTCCATGCATGTGCCCAGGAAATTTCTGTCTTCTTGGTCCTCTTTCATAACTTTAACGCCATGATCGCTTTCCTAGACGTTGATCTGTTTAGCTACTTTACATACCACAACCTGTTACTTTACTACCGCTTCTACTTTATCGCAGGATCATGTCAGCGTTCCCCCCCACTTTTTTTTCTTTCTTTCCGACTACATCATCCCGATGATTCTTGTTGAGTTTGCCGTATATCATGTCAAATCGCTACTGTGTAGTTTTGTGTCGCGCTAGCTATGGAAATTCACTCTGCATGCTCTTCCAATAGTCGATGCGTTACTGGACGGGGCAAACAGGTGCCATTCATCATGTCGATCGCTTGATGGGTACATTAAAGGTCATGAACATGTGATACAAAAAAGAGACCAGACGAGAGATGCCAACAATATCGCAGAACACGACACGTCTAACTCGAAGGCATCTTCAAGCAGGACGTTCTGAGACCATCGCCGCTCCACTTGGCGACCTTGACGAGGAGCTCGCGCTTCTTGTCTATGGCGGCAGTGGAACGAAGCTCATATAGAGTAGCTTATATGCCATTCTCCCGTGAGCGCCGAGGAGAGTCAACGGGAAAAAATGGGAGGGAACACGTACACAAATTAAACAGGAACGGCTCTGCGACGACCACGGAGGAAGGCGACGTCTTCAACGCCGTTTCTAAAAGATCAATGCCCTATCTCGTCCGAGTCGGGACGACCAGTCAGCTCCCCCGATATCTATTTCCACGGTACATGGCGTCGCCCATACCTCTTTGATTCTTCCCTGACACAACAGCGTGACAGCGAGGTTGTTGATCGCCTACCCGAAAACGTGCACACGGTCAGCGGGTCAACGACCTTGGCGTTCGCGCCCCATCCAGTGTGTATTACGACCCACCGTGAAATTTCCCGGATCTTTGGCGACCATCTCACTGAGCGGTTCCTCGGCGCGGGTCCAGTCGCCCGACGCGGCGGCCAACAATG
This sequence comes from Hortiboletus flavorubellus, assembly GCA_038093115.1. NCBI lineage: Eukaryota > Fungi > Basidiomycota > Agaricomycetes > Boletales > Boletaceae > Hortiboletus > Hortiboletus flavorubellus. Next base: position 6,761 of record JBBPRR010000793.1, on the reverse strand, counting down.
CGGTGTTCATGGCGACGATGTCGGAGTGGTTGGCGCCGTTTCCTGCGGCCGATGCGGCGATGGAAAAGTGCTCCTCTGCTTTTTGAAGGTTTCCAGAGAGGAGGTAGACCCGTGCGAGGGCCGAGTGGAGTGCCGGAGACGGTGTCGGCAGAAAGGTGGGTGCGGCACGGTAGGTGCAAAGCGGGGCAAGCAAGTTGATCGCTGCTTGGTAATCCTAAAAGTCCCAGATACCAACAAGGCGTGAGCAGAACGACAGGAAAGTAAGGGGCGTTCCAAAAAAAAAAAAGGGAGGAACAAGAGACACGATGCCTACGTTCATCTCGATCATCTGGCTCGCGAGAATCAGACAGATCCTCGCGATGCGTTCGAGCCACATGGAGAGATTGGCTTCGGCCGCGGCGAGGACGTCGTCTGTTTTGTCTTCCTGCACGTCTTGGACCTTGGTGCTCTCCGTGCTCTCTTCAGCGTCTTCTTTGCCGTCGTCCTCGTCCTCGTCTTCCTCTTCCCCTTCGTCCCCGCACTCGTCCCCTTCCTCCTCTTGAACCTTGGCGTTTTCCGTGCTCTCTTCAACGTCTTCTTTCTGCTCGTCCTCGTCTCCGTTTTCATCCCCTTCCTGGTGCTGATCTTCCCTCGCCTGCTGCCATTGACTGGTACCCCCCACATTACATCCCTGGGCTCCACCTTGACCTTTGAATTCCCTCCGCTGCATGACAACCCGGCCCTCCTCCCTCGCACGCTCCTTGCACTTGCCTAAAATCCGACTCAGCGCATCGACATACCCCAACGGGTCCCCGGACCAATAATGCACGCGCGCATGGAACACCGTCAGTTCGAACGGGTGCAAGAGTTCGTTGGTGCTCGGTCGCGGTGCCGTCCCACCGGCGAACGGAGACGGGAGCGTGGACGATTTTTGCAAAGGGGTCCCGGGGAGTTGGGTGAGACCACTCAAGCCGGATGGAGAGAGGGATAAGGGTGCTGCGGGAGCGGGGGAAGAAGGGAGGGGTACGGACGGAGGCAAGGAGCCTGAAGTAGGGAACGCACCAGGTACGGTCGTAGGGGGAACGGCGTTGAGGACTGCAAATAAATTGGTGCATTCCGCAGAGGCTTGGTTTGTCAGACGGAGGCGGGCGAGCGAGGAGAGCCGAAGAGACCAAAGCTTTGGCAGTGACGGCTGAGCTGCGGGTGTGGAACGCGAGGACACAAGATGACACTCACATCCAAAATTCTTCCCAAATCCTCGGGGTCACTTGCTACGATCCTATCGCGTGCCATTTTTGCCAAAGCGCGCCATGAATTCGACATCTACCCAAAACGAATCGTCAGAACGGCATCATTCCCTCGCACGGATCAATGTAGTGTTAATGGGGTACGAGACCAAGAGTGCTTTACATTGAAGAGTACCTCGCTACAGTCGGGAGATACAACACTGCGGGAAGCTGCCACCCTCTCAAAAACTGAGGGGATGATGGTCGTACAGAAAATAGAAGGGAAAGGGAAAGCAAAATAACAAAAGAATGGGTACAGATACGAGATACAGGGCTATAGTGGGAATGTGCATGAGACAGATGGAGACAACTGGAGAGGATTTGAGGGACGGAAGCGAATAATGAAGCGCGGATTGAAAAAACGCGAGAAACTTTACGCAAACAACTCACGACCATCTCATGAACGTCTCTGCCTGCATACTCCCCCACCACGTCCCTCTGTGGCCTTTGTTCAGCAGGGACATACTTTGTTAGAAGAGCACTGAGGGGATCAGTCTGGAAATACAAAAGGTTAGCTTCAGGGTCGAAACGAAAGGAGGGAGATGAATGTACAGAAACGGGTGATCATGGTGGCACCAGCGGCTCTATTTGTAGCCTCGACTGTGGGGATAGTGGAGAAAGCAAATTTGGAAACAGAGGGGAAAATATGGCAGGATGCGAGCGTGACCGCCTTAGTTGGGGAGACGCTGCACGAGGTAAATGAATGGCAGACGACGACAAACGAGATCCCCGAGACCACTTGGGTGCGAGCCACCACAGCAAGGAATGTGAGAGTGGGGAAATGAGGCGTACATTCGGGATGGGCAGGAACATGGTTGGTGCAGTCAGGCGGGGAATATACACGGGTGCGGGGCTTGCGGATGTCGATCTTACTGGCTGGGCGGGTGTCGCGGTGGGTGGTGCCGGGGCAGGTGCTGCTTGCGAGGGTGACGAGGCGAGCATCTCCTCTCGCTGATCGGATTTCGGGGGAGGAGGAATGTCAGGCATGGAGGAGATGGTGATATCGGACTTCAGATCGACGCTGTCGAATCGGGAGTCGGAGTCTGGAGCGGACTTTGTGAGACCTGAGAGAGTGGAGAGAGTGACAAGCGTCCCGCAAGTGTCCGAATGAGATTCCGTGTCAAAGTGTGGCTGTGACTCTGACAAAGAATCGCGATCAGTCCCGGTACCCGACAACATGGTCCGGGTGCTCTCCACTTCCGGCATCAGATCTGTGCCCGACTCCACCGAGACCCGCGCCCGAATATCAATGACGTCCGAATAGTCCGCACGCGGGCAACCCAAGGTCGCCCCCTCGCCGTCCATGCCAAATGGCCCCAGACAGCTGACTGCCTGCTTGTGGTTGGCGGGTTCAACCATGCGCTCCGACGGCACAACAGGTGCCGAAAAAAGTCGGTGGCGTTTGCCATCTGCACGCCTCGCTTTGTGAAGCACGTTGTGTTGGTGCTTCTTCGAGGAGGTGAACGGTGAACGGGACCGGATGAATTTAATGAACCGATTCCGCCGTGGAGTACTAGGCTCCGAGGAATCGGAGGAGGAAGAGTCGTAGAGGTGGGAGAGGGTGTCTGCACCCGAGTAGGACGAGGTCCCGTCAAAACTCTCGAAACTGGAGCAGGTTTCCCGCCTGCGTCTCTGGGAAATCCTATGTCTGACGTCGCCAACGAATTCCTTGACCTGTTCTTTGACGTGCATGGTGTGATTAATTTGAGGGAAGAGGGTAAAAGAAGGTGACGGTGCGAGTCTGTTGGGTGCAAGGCAGTGCTCAAAATTCGAACCCTAGGGCTGAGACCTCGACTGAAGCGCCGAGGGGATAAACGATCAGAACACGACGCCAAATAACGAACAGCTACCTACATGGCGTCGGGGAGGACTCTGGCCACGTTGTCACGAGAGTGTGGTCGGACGTTATATCCGTTCCGTTCGGTGCCAGGTGTTTTACACGATGCAAGAGTGAACGTGGCGACTGCGTGGCGCTGTGGTAAAGTCTGGCGTCAAGGGAGAATGATGGGCATGGGCGGCTGGAGGGGAGAGAGGATGAGGAGGAGTAGTGTGCGCAACACTTTGATAGGGATGATTTATTGTCGGGAGATCTCGCTTGGAAGGAGGGGCGGCCTTTATAGCGATCTCTATTCGGGTCCCGTGTCCTTCCTTTTCAGGAAACAACCCAACCTATCACACGGCGTTGAACGAAAGCGATAGCACACATCAAGGCACAAGAGCAAATCGGACGAAACAAGCGTAAAAGTACGAGCGACGTAGTTGATTATCGATGACAGAGGACGTTACCCCACACGACTTTCGCCTGCCGGAGAATCTTGGATAATAGCTCGCACGACACCAGCTCACACGACACAAACACGTCAATGCCAGTGGGAAACGGCCAATATATGCACAGCGTGAACTCAGTTCGGGACCGATGTCACGGCCCTAGGCCAAGTACTTGCCCGAGTACTTATCGTACCAATGATTTCATAGTTCACACCCTCTGCTCGATGATCTCCATGCACCCGACTCACGCTGGATATTCTCGTTCAGATCGTATCGATCCGTGCGGCGGCGCACTTTGCCCTTGTCACAGCTGGCCTCTGCCGCAAACACAGGAATCCGCCAGATCTCCTGCCGACCTGTTTTCAGTCCCGCTCAACGTTCGACAAGTACTGCCTCGGGAACCGGTGACCGTACTTGTGCGAATGCCGGGCCTTTACATAAATGTAGGAACGTACTGACATAGATGCGAGTGCTTTACACGTGATATGCGTGATACATGGCTGCGGGTTTCCGCTCCACGAACTCACCGGGGTCCGGACGGAATGGCGGTTGTAATACGGGTCTCGTTTTTAATTCGCACCTGTTCCTTGAACCGCTTGTGCCTGTCTGAGACCGCGGGAACGGACATAGTTCCCCGACGAGTCACCGCTATATCGATATGGCTTCCCTTTGGTGAAGGCGAGACGAACAAAGACGGGTGGATACATTATTTTTATCTTTTCCTTTTTCAAGATCCAGTCATATCCAGTCTAAGGTTGAATTACACTTTACCTATACTTAATTTAAATCCCCCCAGCACCTTGTCGCAACACCGGAGATAGTAAGAGAGAGGGGATGGTCGATAGCGCAATTAATCAGAGTTTCGGAACACCAACTTGAGTGGTTTGTGTGTAGGGGTGCTTGTTTGGCAACAGCCTCCGAAACAAACAACTCGCGTCAAGTTGATGTGATGTGGTAGTATAGGCCCGTGTTTGGCGTCCTCAATAGTACAGCGCTACATGGTTGGTCAGATTTTTCTCATCCTAGCAACTGTTTTATTGCTTCATGGTGCGTGTTAAGGGGCATCAGGCGATCACGATTTCACGACGCCTACAGCTGCTTATTCTACTTACGAACGTGAGCTGGTCCCGCTCGCGCACCAACTGGTTTTTCTGAGCTACTCAAATAGATTTGTCGCATCTCAAAGCACTCGGAAAGCCTGAAGGGAGCCTGCCACTGAATGTGCGTTCCGCTTGCATGATCTGATATATCCATTTCTAAATCTCGTTTGTCCAAAGACTGTGTACGAGAGCGTCTTTGCACTCATACTTGGAATTCTCGGTGCTTCTCTCAACGCTCCACCTCTAAAGGATATAACTTGGGCTAGCGAAATGAAAAAAAGGTGGGTACTAAGCAACGCGTCCGGAGCTACGGGTAATCATCACTCCTTCAGAAGTATCGACGATATGGACTCCCGCTCAGGTTTCGCAAACTATCACTCTCGAGGGAAGTCGTTCATCGTGCCACCGCCCTCGGGACGGCCATAATACCGGTCCTCGCTATGATGTATGTCGTTATATCAGCGTGCTAAATACATACTTCCGATAACATGTGTGGATGTTTGGGTACAAGTACCGTTCAGTCGTCGTCGTCGTCGCCGCTAACCTTCTTCTTTTTCTTCTTCTCTTTACGTGTTTTCCTCTTCTCAGCCCTCTGAGCAGCCTCCTCCATGGCCAGGAAATCACGTATAGAGGGAAGGGCTGATGATTCTAGGGGCTTAAGACGCATTTCTTGTGGTTCTCCTTCTGTCACGTTTATCTCGGGAACGACGGGAGACTTCTCTGGTGGTGTGGGGGCGTGCTGAACTTCGGGTTCAGGTTCGTCAAACCAGCCTTTAGTTCCGACAGCAGAAACGGGGAAGACCTCTTGGGTCGTAGAGGCCACTCTTGTTTCTTCCATGTCACGCTGCTCCTCCTCGGACTCCCCGTCGCTCGGAAAACCCACGTAATCTCCTGCGCCAGCGAAGATGTCAAAGTCTTCATCCAGTAACGTAGGTTCCAGTTCTGGTGGCTTCTCGAGGGTCTTGGAGGACGAAGGTTCTGTGGTGCTGCGTTCCTGAGATACGGCGGGGGTTTCTTCGGCAGGTTTGTTGCTAGTATTTGTTCCGGACTGCACGGGACCACTCTCCACCTTTTGTTTCTTCTTCACGCTCTCTTTTCTCTCTTTGATTTTTCTCTTTTTCGACTTTTCCTCTGTTCGTCCGATGGGTTTAAACCCAATGGGTCTGAACCTTCCAGCCTTCTTGGCTACCTCGAAAGTTGAACCAACTTCTTTCGACTTTTCGACGGCCAGTTGCTCTGTTAACACGTCTCCGTTCTGTTGTTTTGCCCTGAGATTGCGGATGATGTCTTCCCGCGTGCGTTTCTTTGTTTCCGTAGGTTCAGATATAGAAGTAACTTCTGTAAACGCTTGTTCGAGGATTTCGTCGTCATCTGCGGAGGCAGCGGCGCGGGCACGGTGTTGTTCAAGGAGTGACATATCTAGGCCCTTTACGAGGATGGTGTGTTGGCTATCTCCACCAAGATACTTGCGCTGCTGCTCGATCTGAGAATGCCTCGATAAGGCCGTGTGCGAAAAGAAAGCGAGAGACGCACAACATCCCTGTCCTCGTTGGCGACCCGTTTTTCGAAATCCTCCAGTACAGCCTCGACCTAGGTCAGGGCATGAGAGGGAACGCTCAAGGACTGAAAAAGGAGACATACTTGAGCGTAGTCATTTCCGGTCCCTTCTCTCCTCTCCGCGGCGCGGTCGCGATATCTGCTTTCGGTCTTCTTGACCTTGCGAGGTTTGAACGCAGGCTCGGACGACGTAGGGGTCGTGCTAAAAGTAGCATAAGGAGGCTCGAGAGTGGGAGATGATCGTGACGAACGCTTTCTGTGGTATGGTGTTTGCGGTGGTAAGAACTGCTTGTTTGACATTAAATTGTGATTGCCGCGAGCTCGACAGTAGCTGTCGGAACGCATCCTGACTCGACACCTCATCAATGCAGAGTGTTGCGTGATGCTACAAATCCTACCTGATCCATGGTATCTGGACGTGCTTAGGCAGTTATGTATACACGAGAATATGACCGATCTGGGATGACATCCTGGCGTTGTTTGCTGTTGTTAGATTCAGAAGCTTTTACCTTTTTTGATTGTATTAGTCAACTCTCCATGATCAGCAGCTCAGGCAGCACCGCAAAGAGGT
>JBBPRR010000792.1:0-16404 GCA_038093115.1 Hortiboletus flavorubellus | reverse complement strand
GTAACATACTCGTAACGCGCGTGCCGCGATCGTGTTGCGTTGGTGTCGCACGGCCGGACTATCGGGGTGGGTTCGCAACCCGGTAGCCAGTGACGTCAAAACGGAAACGTGCATCGGGTGCCAGGGCCACGCGGACGCGAGCCGTTCGAGGGACGACTCGGACAACGCCGGCGGGTAGCAAGTGATGGGCGTGTGTGCGGCTCGGACGGATGGTGACGCGTTTGCTGATAGGTCGCGTTGAGCCAATCTCTCGTGTGATCCGTGCGATGACGGTCTGGCGTGTGTACCTGCAGACGTGCCATAGCATGACGAAAAAGAAGAGGCATTCGGAGCCGTTGGGTGGGCGTGCGTCGTGTGGCCAGCTGGTACCCTGAGCTGCGTCGCGTGGCTTTATAGAGGCGAGATGAAAGGGAGCTGCAAAGGAATGAGACGTGTCCACAACACACGCGCCTTTCATTTTAGGAGGTGAGGGGAACAGCCGGAACGAAACCAGACGGTGATTGATCATACTTTCGTATTCAGGAAATAGGCAAAGCGCATTGAGCGCACAAAGTAACACGCGGTGGCTCATGTGGATCCCAGCATTAACGGCATCCTTTGACCACACCGAGGAGGGAAAACAAAACCAACTTGGATAGCATATAAGGTCGAAGTGCTAACATGCGATATTCATCTAGTGTCGTCCCGGTCCCGTCCGCCATCGGGAATAAAGTTGTAAAAAAAATTACCAAAGCTCCGTGACGGTACAAACGTGGCATGAAGAAAAACTTAAAGCTCTGCTGCATACTGCGACCTGGTTAACGTCAAGGTCCCAAACGAGCGAATACGGGAATAACGTACGTTGGAGTGTGTCTCCAGTGGTGAGGGTGAGGTGAGGACCATGGACATTGACTGCGTTCGTCTATGCACTGGTGATGCTGGAGCAGATGAAGCCACCACTCCATCACGCCCGTGTCTCGTTGCTTCTATCTTGAGAGCAGGCACATCGGGTCTCTGTGGACGCGTCATCGAAGGAAAAATTTCGGGTTGCGGCACCTCTGCGGATGACGTCTTGGTAGACTTGCGTTGCGAACTCGGACCAACACGTTTCGGGGGAGTGGCCTTGATGCAATGCTGTGGCAATCCTTGGCCCCTTTGATTGCCCTCACGCTTGGGCTCGATAAAACCAACTTCTAGAGGCGCGCGTTAGCGTGAGGTCGTGTCCATCAACAACGCCACAGTACTCACGGTTCGCTTCGACTTGCGTTTCGTGCGCGAGCTTACAGTCATCCCCATTCTTGCAGTGGCCAGCAGCAAACGCTGTACAGACTTGTCCTGGACATCGCTCAGGATGAGTTTCAAATCGGCGAGCGCGGAACCTACTCTGTCCTCCCATCATCACACCACCCCCGATGACACGCCATGTTATCGGATAAAAGTCCCTCGCTCGACAGTCGTCGTATTTGTCAAGTGGCTTTGGTGGCAGTTTTACATCGGTTGGAAGAGCTAGCTTTGGAGGTGATTTTTTCGAATTTCCTTTGGATTCTGGGTCATGGATGCTAACGTGCGTGCAGGTTGGACGAGAGACATGCGCAAAGGAGGGAAAGAAAGTGCTTACAACGTGCACTTTTCCCCACTCGTACATTTGCCGTTTGTCGCGTAGAATTTGCACGGCTTGGCTACGAAACGCATATATGGCGTCAAACAAGGAACGAAAAAAAAAAACACACACATACTCTTATGCGCGAGTGGTTTTTTCCTCGCGTCATCTTGCCATGGCAATAGGAATGGAGGCGGGAGCGCAACCGTCGAGCCCTGATCAAAATATTGGCCCGAGATCGCACGGTCCCGTCCTGCCATATACTCGGTCGTGACGCTGGGAAAAATTGGATATCTATATCCTGCATATCTTGGTGACAGATTGGTCCCGAGGTCACCAGCTGCGCTTGCGACGCCTCGAACGGTCCCCAGTTCTACCCCTTCCGACCATGTTGTATCAAGGGCCGTGCGGAGCTGGTAGTCGATGCTCGTAGCCGTGGATGACGAGTCGGCCGAGGACGGATCGCTCTTGTCATCGGGGTCATCATGCAAGGTCTCTGCCTGACGGACAAGTCCGTACTGCGGATCAAAGGAAGAGGAAAGGGGAGCATATGGTTGCCATAGGAAGACAGGATGCACTTGGGAGCCCAGCGGGCGATAAACAGGGGTTTGTCCAGGAGGACGATAAGCTATCGGTCGAGGTGATCAGAGTGCCATGGTCGCGCACAGCGTGCGCACGACTTACTATACATGTGCTCGCCTTGGTACGCTGAACGAAGCGTCGCGGGACCTAATCTGGATCAGCACCCAACCGAACAGACCAAGGCGTAGACTGACTTTCTACCTGAGTTGCGACCGACGGGTGTGCAAAGGGACAGCTAGAGCCACGCCTGCAATCGCCTGTCTGGTGATATCGGCAAACGGCTCGTCTCTTATGGAGGCCTGTTGATGACAGGTCCTGAGTGCCTGTGCGCCACATGACAACCTCCCATGAGAGCACGCTCACAGTGACTCGGAGCAGGATAAGCTCACTGATACAAGCTGCGCAGTGGGGGTCTTTGTGAATGTAACCCGTAGGCGACATGGGTTCCAGGAATAGTGTGATGGTATCTGTGAGAGGAGAAAAGGGCGCAACAGCTTAAACCACCCTCTCGCACCTTGTTGGGGCGCCAGACAAGGTCGCAAGCACGAGTGAGACAAGGGTAGGGCTGCAGTGATATTGTCAAGAGGCGAGTTTCCTCGGTCTGGATTGGTCAGTTCATATCAGCTACACGCGCTCCGAAGCTCCAGCACAGGACAATGGCTATATCCGAAACCGGTCTAGTTCCGATGGGCAAAAGTGAAATAGATGATCCGCATGTCGCTCACAAGGAGAGCTGGGGGCCGGGCTGGTCTACAGGTAAAGTTCAGGCGAGAGGACGGCCCCTGGTGGTTTAAGCTTACGAGCAGCGCCTGCGACGGATCGGTGCAGTGAATCGGCGTGGACTTACAGGGAGAACGAGCGGTGGTGGGGCGAGATATATTGCAAGAACAATAGGAATAGACAGAACCGGATGCCGTCGGCCGGCGATGGAGAGTGGTGGTAACAACAACACATGGTTCAGCTGTCAAATTTGCAATCGTACCTTGGAGATGGAGGCGAACCTTGTGTGCGACTTATTGTTCGTTGGCGGAGATGATGGACCATCAGAAACCAGTTTTGGAATGCATGTCCCAGAAGACATGTCATAATCACACGGGCGTGAAACCTAATCAATTCGTAAACCGATTAAAAAAGGCCGTGCGAACATGTCCCAAAGTCAAAGCATTCTTGTTCCCTCTCAGAGTCGAACAAGCCTATCGTACAATACAAACACACAGGTCAAGCATTCGGCAAAGGTCCGTCGTCGTGTCGGTCATGAAGAAGTGGGGTACGTTCCGTGGGTGGCGAAGGGGTGGCTGGTTGGCTTGCATCCACGCTCGAGGCGGTATTGGAGGCCTTTTGGAGGGAGAGGTGCCAAGGTTGGGTGACGTCTGCTTTGCAAACCGGGCACTGGAATAGAGAAGATGAGTGAGAAGAAGGGAATGTATTGTGAGGAGAGGGAATGTACGAGTTTTTTGCGATTGATCAACCAAGTGTCGACCTCGTCGAGATGAAAGATGTGATGGCACGGGAGCTCGCGAACGCGATCGCCCTTGGCAAACTCGAAGAGGCAGATTGCGCATTCGAGTTGTGTCTGGCACCATGGTATTGGGTCATGAGAAGTTGAAGCGTTCTGGTCGGCTGCTTCGATGTCGACGGACGTTGAGGGCTCTGGGAGGGGAAGAGAGCCCTGGTGCTTCTCCCAAGCAGTGCCATTCCAGACTCGCCAGGGGAGACCTTTTACGAGATGCTCTGGAGCGCGATCACGTTGTGCGGCACGTGCCATGCGGACGCGATGGATGAGAAGAGTGACGAAAGTGAGACAAGAGGGAAGGATGAGAATGACGACAAAAGTCAATATAGGGCTGGGTATGCATTGGAACGGTGATACGGAGAGAGGAGATGGGACGTACGAATACCATTCCCAAGGAGAGTATTGGGCTGTGATGAGAAGAGAGAGGGTTTTCAAGCCGGCATGACGAGTTGTGGAAGCGTCGATTAAGAGGATGAGATCGCGGTAGTTTGAGTAGGTGATGTAGGTAGAGAAGACGAAAATGTCGGAAGCATCAGCTGGGGGTGGGTCAGGGGGTGGACGAGGGAGGATATATGGGGGTGGAGGACCTTTGCTGTACATGTTGACGAGGGTATCGGGGAGACCCGTGAGATCGGGGTCTTGGCCGCCTACGACGACGGCTCTTGCGCCGAGACGCTGGGCTTCCCTGACCTGATCTCGATGTTCAGGGCGGATGAAGAGAGGGGAAAGAGGACCTTCCTTGTCGACGAAGGAGCAGTGGCCGCGCTGCACGAGGGCGATCCAGGGCTCCTTTGGGCCGGGGCGATGTGGACCGATCTGACAGAGGGGGGGACAGCCCGAGTTTGAGGCGTTGTGGAGCGAGGACGGACATGGGGCGGTGAAGGAGGAGAGCGGGAGGACGTATCCGAGGAGGGGGTCGTCGAGGCCGGGGCCAAACGTGGCTGGACGGGAGGGAAAGGAGAGCGGGGGCGAGCGATCGACGACGGAGACGGAGCACTCCGAGCCCCAGACCCAGCCCCAGAGCCAGCTGCCCTCGGGCGACGTCGGCGAGAACTTGTACAGCGAGACGGACGAGGCCACGCAGGCGTGCACGAGCACGAGCACCACAACGCGGAACATGTGCATGGTCGACCACCGCACCCCCCATCCCGACCACACTCGCCCCACACCCGGAACTTGCCGAACATGCTTGTGCTCAGTCCCTGCACCGCCTCGCTCTGCGCCGTCGACGCCTATGTCGCCGCACAGTCCCCCGTTGCAACCGCCGGCGTCCTCGCCAACATCGGCCCGTCCGGCGCCATGTCCTCCGGCGCATATGTAAGCCCGCCCGCCCTCTCCGCTGCCGTGTCCCATGCCACCAGCCAGGTGTCGTCATCGCGAGCCCCGGCACCGACTACCTCTACTCGTGGGTCCGCGATGCGTCCCTCGTCTTCCAGACGCTCGTCGACCAGCACACCCTCGGCCAGGATCCGTCCCTCATCGACATGTTCGTCCACGCACAGGCAAACATCCAGCAGGTCGCCAACCCAAGCGGCTCCGTCTCCACCGGTGGCCTCGGCGAGCCAAAGTTTTACATCAACGAAACCGCGTTCCAAGGCCCGTGGGGTCGTCCTCAGCGCGACGGCCCGGCTCTCCGATCAACCGCCATCATAACCTACGCCAACTGGCTCGTCGCAAACGGCAACGCCTCCTACGCTGCACACACCCTCTGGCCCGTCATACAGCTCGACCTCGACTATGTTGCCAACAACTGGAACCAGTCCACGTTCGACCTCTGGGAAGAGCTCCACTCGTCCTCCTTCTTTACAACCGCCGTACAGCACCGTGCTTTGCGCCAGGGGGCCGCGCTCGCCGCCGCCCTTGGTCAGACGTCCCCTGCCAGCCTGTATGCAACCCAGGCCGACCATATCCTCTGTTTCCTCCAGGCATGTTTCTCCTCTCTCCCGCCCGCCCGTTCTCTCAGTCGTGCAAACAGTCTTATTGGTCACCCTCTCCTGGCTTTATCACCGCCAACACCGGCGGCGGTCGCTCCGGCATCGACGCAAACACCGTTCTTGCTTCCATACACACCTTTGACCCGAACGCAGGTTGCGGTGTCACCACCTTCCAGCCCTGTTCCGACAGGGCCCTCTCCAACCTAAAGACATACGTCGATTCTTTCCGCCACATCTATTCCATCAACTTTGGCATTCCTGCCAACGCTGCCGTCGCCACCGGTCGATACCAAGAGGACGTCTATTACGGCGGGAACGTGAGTGCCCCAGCTGTCCTTGCAACCCTTCCAGTCTCACTTCTTCCCCCAGCCATGGTATCTCACCACGTTCGCAGTCGCAGAGCAGCTCTATGATGCCCTTGTCGTCTGGAACCACCAAGGCTCTCTCACAGTCACCTCGACCTCCCTCGGCTTTTTCCAGCAATTCAATACCTCACTCGCCACTGGCACTTATACTGCTTCCTCGTCGATCTTTACGTCCCTCACGAACGCCATCAGGAATTTTGCCGACGGATTCATAGCCATTGCTGCACAGTATACCCCTTCCGGTGGTGCACTCTCGGAGCAATACAGCAGGAGCAACGGCGCACCGCTTAGCGCCATCGACCTCACTTGGAGCTATGCATCTGCATTGACCGTCTTTGCAGCCCGCGCAGGACAGACCCCGGCGAGCTGGGGCGCACAGGGATTGTCCGTCTCCAGTTCGTGCTTGACGAGCAACGCCCCGACCGTCTCGGTCGCGTTCAACGTCAATGCAACCACCATCCTCGGAGGTGCGTGGTCCGCACTTGGACGCTCAGAGCGCTGACAGCATCTCAATAGAGAACATATATCTCACTGGATCAGTCAGCGCCTTGACAAAGTGGGGCACTTTAAACCCTATTCTCTTATCCTCTGCCAACTACCCCATCTGGAGCAGTACGTTGTACCCTCGTTCTGTGCAGGACCAATTGACTGATCAACGCCGCTTTAGCGACGGTGAATCTACCCGTGAATACCAAGATCCAGTACAAATACATCAGGATCTACAATGGACAAGTGACATGGGAGTCCGATCCCAATAATGCATTCACGACAGGAGCGTCTGGTGCTCAAACCTTGAGTGATGTGTGGCGCTGAGCAATTTGAGTGGTTGAGAAATCCGTTATGAACATGTCTTGGGAGTAGCATAGATACCGATCTTGCTACCAGTCTTGGAATAAACATTGATCCCGGATATCAAGAAATATTCAACACATCAAAAGGAAAATTACATGGACAAATGAAACGGAGCAGTATGCAAAAACAGACTAGTCATGAATATCGTTGTCTTGGTTTAGTGCGCCTCTGAATCAAATACGGTCTGATGGCCGTCTGCGGGGATATTCTGGCCGATAGTGCCCGGGTAATATGCGGCGTCGGGGACGCCTGTCTCGTCTAGACCCTCGGCGGCTTCGATGATCTCATACAGTCTCGAGGCTACTTCAGGCGGGGGAACCCGCCCTCCAAGAATATCCCGCGCGGGTATGGAAGACCCGTAAAAATCACGATTCGCATCCTTGCGCTCAATCAAGGCGGTCCCCTCGAGAGAAACGCCCGCAAAAAGACCTAGCAACGCCCCTCGTCAGCATGCAACCCCGCACACACGCACACACGCGGAGCCCGAACCTTTGGACTTGGAATACGAAAACATGCTCGCGGGATGTGCCAAGCTCGCCTGGACACTCCCGCCCGTCCCGATGGGGCCCGCCGCGGCGCTCACGTTCCCCCCAATGGTGACGTTCCCGCCGATGGAGAATGCACGGACGGCGTCCTCTGAGTTGAGGACGATGACAAAGTCGGTGATGTCGGCGCCGATTTGGAGGCCCCACCCGAGACCGCCCGTGGCGATGCACGATGGGGCTGACCAGGAGCCATCGGGGAGACGGGCGATGACGAGGCCCGAGCCTGCTTTTCCGGAGAACATGAAGCCGGCTTTGATCACCTGGAAGACGGCAAGGCCTGCGGACGGGGCGTGAGGTGGGTATGGATGTGTGGGTGGGAAAAAAAGGACGTACCGCGTGCATGTTGGAGGACAGCCTTGGGGATGGAGTTGAGTGCAGACTGGGGGTGATTCGGATCGGCTATGTCAGGGAATCAGAGCGGGCGCTCGGACGAGTGGCGTGGGCGAGACTGACCGAGGAAGGAGGCGAGAATCGTGGCTGCTTTCTCTGCCTCGCCTGGGAGGGTAAAGCCCTGGACGAAATCGCGCGAGCCAGAGGCGACACGCGAAGAGCCTTCTCTGACGAGCGCGGTGGCTTGGATCCCTGCGCGTTGAGCTCCCCGTCTGAACTTGTCCAGCATCGACATGGTCGCGTTCAACGTCGGACGAGTGCAGTATACAATCTCTAAGCGCACGTTATGTAATACAGAGCAATCCGCAGTCATGCAGCCCACACTTTCCGCTGGTACTCGAGCAATATAGGAACAAGGTCAAATAGCCCAAATTCCGGCCAATATGTGTCCACCATGTGCATCTGCGTGTTTTCCGAGCACTGGCGTTGCGTGAGCGAGCCAAGACGAACACACGTTGTAACAGGTCTCACCTGCCAATTCAGGAACCCACTTAGCCGCTTTACCCCGCTCGTGCGTACAAAGATGTCGAGTGGGGGACTGCCTGCAAGCGAAGTGGACAGGTGGGCGTCGATGGCATCTTCGGTGATCGTGCTGAGCGACATGAGTGAACCGACCCCAAGGCGGCGCGATGCACTCACCTGCCATCTCGATCGCCGGCGTCGATGGCTTCACGAATGACACTCTCGACGGCCGTCGTGATCTCATCCTGCGACGCGTACGGCGCACACACGTTGAGGATCGCACTACCATATCTGTCACGACGGGTCGTGTGCACGAGAACGAAAGGACGCACGCATTGTTATGCCGGGTCATGTTCTCTGCCTTTTCAACGGCTGCCTGCACGCTCGGAGGAAGGAGCTCACGTCTTCCCAGCACGTTCAGGCGTACGCCATGTCTATCGAGGATCTCACTTTTGCCACAGAAGCATCAAGGAAAGTCGCCAAACGAGAACGGAAGGAACGTACCCGCGCTGTGCTATCTCGACGAGCCTCTCCTCCGCAAGCGTCATGATCGAGTCCACCTCATCTTTGGGCCGGTTAAAGTTCTCGATTGCAAACGCGTACACGGTCACGCAACGGATACGGAGGCGTAGGCAGAGCTCAAGGACCTAGACACGGGTACGCATGAACGCGTGAGTGGTGTCTTGTTTGCAACGGACACGCACCCAAACCAGGTTCTTGAACCCATCCGGATGACCGTCTTTACCTTGCTTGCCCAACTTCCTGGCATACCTTCTGTTCCCATCCATTACGAACGAGATGTGTCTTGGCATGGGCCCAGTGGCAATGATGTCGAGCAACAAATACACGAGCCATGTTTTGATGTACGTGATTAGCGAGCGAACGAACGCGAGGAGGCTTGCCAGGACAAAGAACGCCATGTCGACGTTGGCGTGTGAGGTGGCTGCACAGCCACATTATAGAGACTCGGTCCGGGTTCGGGTTGCTCTCTTGACGCAACCATGACTGCCAATGCAGGCGACGAAGAGCGCCCGTTGCTCGAGGACGAACAACAGGTCCAGGTCCAGCCGACTAAGCCAGCTACTAGTCCCTTTACTTGGAAGATATGGATATGGGCCTCCCTCTCCGCCCTCGTCCTCCTTTCCGTCGGCGTCGCTGCATACTTTGGTGCGCGGACGTCCAAGCAGCCGACAAGAGACGCGGCGCTGTTCTCTAACGGGACACACACGTTCAAGAGGACTGTCATCCTCGTTTCCATCGATGGACTCAGGCAGGTCGTTTGCTGTAGCCACTACACGTTCTTATCTCAATACCAGCGCGAGTTACCTCGACCGTGGTTTGACCCCCCATTTGTTGGATATCAGCAGACAGGGATTGAGAGCGAAATACATGACGCCTATCTTCCCAGTCAGTCAATCCCTTTGTATCCTTTGCTGTTGTTAAGCTGTCGCACCAGACGTTGACTTTCCCGTGAGTCCCAGTCCAGACCAAGTCCTCAGACAGCTGACGATTCGTCTCCCAGGAACCACTGGACTCTATTGTATGCTACCTCTAGTCGCCTCTTTGCCATTATCTGATGTCAGCTCTACAGGACTGGTCTGTATGCCGAATCGCACGGCATAATCGCCAATGTGCGTTCAACGTGGCGCCCGCTGACAATGACTGACGACATCATGTCGTAGAACTTCTGGGACCCCGTCACGGATACAGAGTTCTGGTACAACCGTGTCGAGTCCATGTTCTCAGCTGGTTGGTGGTTTGGCGAGCCAGTAAGCCGCATTGCTACTCACAGGGCGCTTTGTTCACAAACCAACGAAACAGATTTGGGAGACAGCTGGACGTGCTGGCGTTGTTACCGCGAACCAGATGTGGTGCGTTTCTTTCTTTAGCATACCCGCGTGTTCGATTCTCACGTGTAATAGGCCGGGACCACCAACCACACTCTCGGGAGCCTCTCAAACTTACTTCGTTCCCTGGCGCGATAAAGCCCCCCTTCAGGAAAAGTTAGACCAGATACTACAATGGGTGGACATTGGGGATGTAGAGAAGAGACCAGAGCTTATTCTGAGTAAGCGATCCTTTGCACGCGGGGTGGAGCGGTTGCTCATCGGAGAACAGCATACGAACCATCACTGGACCAGGCTGGACATGCGACTGGGCCCATGTCTGCCCTTGTGAATGTGCGTCCATCAGCGATGTCCATGCATTCACCCCAATATTTCATCGCACTCGCAGGAAACACTTGCGAAAATCGATGTTTTCGCCCGTGATCTTCATAATTCACTCCTTTCGCGTAATCTTTCCCAAATAGTAGACGTAATCTTTGTCAGTGACCATGGAATGGCCGATACTAGTGAGGTCGAGTGGGTTTACCTAGATAGAGACGACATACTCGGTACGTTTCTTCCTCTTTTCCCACTCCTTGGTGAAAGAAGGGCCGGCTAATTCCTTCACCACTCAGGCGAAACATGGAACAACGTCACCCACCACGATGGATGGCCTTCCTTTGGACTGCGTTTCTCAGAAGGAACAGACGAACGAGTTGTTCTAAAGAAGCTCATTCGTGCATCCAACGAACCACAATTCAGTGGCAAGTTCCAGGTGTACACCACGGATTCGTATACTGGTGGTACGCACTTGCACCTCGGTCCCTTCAGACTTGAAGAGATATATGAGTTATTTTTATACAGGGTACCTTGAGGAAGCAACACCCATGCCCCCACGCTACCACTTTGCCGCAAACGAGCGAATAGCTCCTATTTGGGTCGTGCCAAAGCTTGGGTATGCCCTGACAAGCGAGACGCTGGGTGAAAATGGGATGAGCGTTGGTGTAAGCTACCTTCCTCTCTACCAATGCGTGCGTTGATCTTGCTTGCTCGACAAAGAACCATGGCTACGACAACGAGGAATCTGCCATGCAAGCGATATTCGTCGCCCATGGTCCCTTCTCACACGGTGCCAAGGTTTTCGCGCCCGATACCCAACCTTCTGCCTGGCACTCTGTGACTGACGGTACCTATATCATCCCTGGGTTCGCAAACGTCGAGCTTTACAACCTCATCATGCGACTACTTGGTATCGAAGCTTGGGCGGCGCCGAATAGCGGGACGACTGGCTTTTGGAACAAGTATGTAGATCTATGATACATCATCGTGCTTTGTGCCCGAGAGACGGAACCAGCCTCTAGAATATATGTATCGTCCAGCACGTAGATATAATATTTCTTGGATCTTAGATTTCTAAACTACACGAATACAATACAGGCGGAGGCGTGCAAACAGTCATCTATTCCTCGTTTACTCTCTCAAAGAATTCCCTCAGCGTATCTGCCAAGACCCTCGGTAACGCTTCCACATGCCGCAGCACGACATAGTACTCAAAGGGGAAGGAGTCCAAGTAACGTTCCATCGTGAGTTCCATCAGGCCAGTAGTGGGCGAAGGCTTGTAGGAGGCTTGGGAGAGCGTCAGGATGGATGATTGATTCTCGCCCGACGTGGAAGACGCATCGTGGAGCGCATCGATGACGATGAACACCACCAACACTCTCATCTCTCTCGCCTTCCTCAATGTCCTCCTCAACCGCTCGTGGTCCTGACAGATACCGTCCGAAATGATGATCTCGAGTTGCCAGAGCTCCCTGCCGCTCGTGCTGCTCGCATTCTCGCGTGCGGCTTCGAGCACGGACAGTGAGCCTTCGAGGAACGCGGCGACATCCGTGCGCGACTGAGAAAACGTGAACGCGTTCAGGACGCGGCCGCCCTCGGTCGGCGAGGCGCCCCAGTCTTTCGCACCCGTCACGTCCGAGCCGAATCCACGAACGAGCTCCCACCCCTCTCCGAACCTCGCCACGCCCACCTCCCCCACCTCGAGCTTTCCGAGCGCCTGGACGACCAACACGACCGTTTGATACGCCAAGTGGACTGCGCCACCGGTCGAGCTGCCACCGCTCCCGTTGCGCATGGACGCAGAGTCGTCGACGGCCAGGAGGACTTGGTACTCGCGCCCGCTGGGTTTCACTCTTCGCATCCAGATTTTGTCCTTGGTGTACTCGCTCGCCACCCATGCCACCACTCTCCTCATATTCAGTCTTTTCCCGCTCCGAAAGTCTCCTCTCAAGCGCGTGGCAAGCGTAGGCGCTAGGATGAGTCGGAGGGATTCGCAGAGAGCCAGGGAAAGGGATGCTGTCATTGTCGTATAGAGGGTCCAAAGATGTGACGCAGAGGCGGGGGTGGGGTTCACAGCGTGACTTGTCAAGGCGTTGAGAACGAGTTCGGAGGGGGTCTCCGGTTCCGGTTCCGGTTCCATGTCGTCCTCGGCTTTGGATGCAGAATCGGGGAGACGATGAGCTTGGGCCCTGGCATCGCTCTCTTGTTCCGTGTGTACAACGGCACCCTCCATGTTGGGAGCGGGGCGCTCAGCCGTTTTCTCGGCTTCCAACCTCTCCATCGCGACGTCTTTCGCCTCCTTCAGATCCTGTTTTCTGTCCGAGGAGTCAACGTCATCGATATCCATGGCATCTGTCTTGTCGTTTCCCTCATCAATCAACTTGAGTTCTCTCAATTTTGCAACTTGCTCCTCGCCCGCGGGACCGAGTGCCTGCATATTCTCGCCGTACGGTGCGTCTTCCTGGTGGGCATATTCAACCTGTTCTGCGTCTCCATGTTGGGGAACTGGTAATGGTTGTGGTTGGTCGGCTGGTCCAAAGATCTCATCAAAGCGTTGTTGGACTTGTTTGAGTGCATCCCCGAGGGTCCGCAGAGGGTTGGGATGTGGCGCAGGAGGTGGTTGTCGAGTGTAGGCGGGACCACGGTGCGTGCCTTCGGCATTGGAGCTAGGATCTAAAGGTTGAGGTTGAGTGTCGGATCCTGAGGGAGGTGTAGGTCGAGGTTGGTTTTCAAGAGCGTCACCGGACCTGGGATGGTCGGCATCAGATGGGCTAAGTAATCAAATGGTCAAGCAATGTTGAAGACATACTGCTGTTTTCTGGGCTCGGGTTCTCTGGAACTCTCGCCTCCATCATTTTCGACTTGGGCAGAAGCGGAACCTTGTTGCCCCTCCTGAGCACTGTCCTTGAACTGTGGTTCGTTCTCGCCCATCCCGGCATCATCACTACCAGCGGTAAGATCAGGCGGAGCGATAGCCTTGTTCTCGCTTTCCTCCTCGTCGGGATTGTCTTTTTCCTCGTCCACGTTGCTTTCGTCGACAACTCGAGATGGTGGTTGTTCGGCATCCTGAGGTTCAACAGACATTGGATCGTCCTTGGGAGTGTGGTCTCTTTCCCGTTCCTCGCCTACATCTTCGACCATCTCATCGTCCGCCACATGGTCCTCGTCGCTGATGTCTTCCATTCCTAGGTCATCCCCATCATCGCCCTGCTTGTCCTGATCCTCGTCGAGGTGCATGTCATCGGGGAGGTCAAGGGTATCGGCATCCTGTATATGCTGGTCCATCGGGGCACCAGAGGCATTGGGGGGTTCCGGAGGATTCTCGTCGCCTACATCGACCTCTTCCTCGCCGTCTCTTTCGTCCCCTTCCCCCTTTTCTTTTGTGTCCTCTTCTTTCTTTTCGTCGTTCATCTCTTTGCTCTTTCCCTCCTTTGCCACGACGTCCGAGTCCTTCTGTTGATCCGCCTTCGACCTGTCATTCTGCAACTCGTCCTCACCTTTCCCATCGTCAGCTCCCCCCTCGTCTCCCCACAACTTCTCGTCTACCGCGGCTGGGTCCGACTTGTCCAACTTACCCAGCTGCTCGTCTGGCTCTTCCTCCCCTTCCTTTTCGGCCTCTGCGTTCTCGTCACCTTCTTCAGTCTCGGGCACATCCTCCATCTCACCTCCAAAGTCCTCGCTCATCTCAATCGTATTTTCCTCGTCTTTGCTATCTTGCCTCTGTATCTCCTCGTCACCACCGTCGTCACCTTGGAGCCCCTCCACCTGACTCTCGTCTTCGATCTCTTTGCTCACATTTTCGTTCCCAGTCCCTTCACCCAAACCCGTTCCCCCGAGTTCTGTCGCATGTCCCTTTTCATCGCCGGCCGCCTCGCCCTCCTCCGTTTCTGGAGGAATACAGAACCCTTGAGTTCCGAGGGTGTGTACGACGGAGCACAAGACGTAATCCAGCTTGAAAAGCGCACGGGTCCACCTCGCCAGACTTTCGAGCAGCTCACCGGCAAAAGACAAGAAGCAGGATAAGAAAGGCACTACTCTCCGCAACGCTCCCTGGCGTGAATCGTGTGGGAGAGATGAAAGAAGTGCACTAGCACCGTTCAGTCGGTCTCCCAGTGTGGGAAGGTCGAGGAGGGCCGTGAAAAGTGATGTCGTCTGGACACCGTGTCGAATATAATTGTCCTTGGTTTCTTCCGATTCGGGGGATGGTTCGGGGGGCGGAGCTGTCTCGGGGCACTGGCGAAGCATGGACTGGACGGTGATGAGGAGCGCGTCGATGACGTTGTCTACATTTCTGACGGTATTGTCCTCCGGTAAAGACTGAGTTGACTGGGAGAACGAGAAACTGCCTTGTGCGCAAATCCATTCCCAGGTGGGTTCGAGGATGTATGTCAATTGAGGACAGGTTGTCGACATCTCCTCAAGCTGTCCTGGGAGCTCGCTTAGGTATCTTGCAGCGCCCACGACGGCATCGTATTCATCTAGAGGTGGTCTAATTATCTATTCGTCGCCCATCACAATCCTAAACGCACCTCGAAAGAGTACGGAAGGCATGATGACTTGACAAGATTGAAGCACCTTGGACACACGGTCTTGCCATATGGATGCTGAAGCAGCAAGAGCTTGACACCTCCCAATGAGACCGGGGACGGAAATGATACTCTTCTCTATCTCAGAGAAAATACCCATGCCCTCAGCCAGCTCCTCCAGCGCGCGAATGGAATGGCGCAGTGCGTTGTGCAATGGTTCAATCTTGCTATGTGTGTCAATTACGATCGTTTCCGAATGTTCCAAGTGAACCTGGAGCCGGTCCGCTTGCTGGCGAAGTGTCACGTAGCTAGAAAGCGCTTGGGACAACCTAGATATCGTGTATACTGCTCAAAACACACCCCAAGGATCATAATAGAGTTGGATACCCACCCTGATCTACCCTCTAATGCCAAAAAGTACCCGGATTCCACCAGAGAAATGCCCCGAGAAAGGTCGCGTGTTCCCACGTCCGCGTGGTGATCCGAAAGTACCCTCCTGAGCGCAGGAAGACACCCACGTAGCCGATCAAAGTAGTGTTCCGCTTTCTCCACGGACGCCATTGTGCCACTTTCAGGAATCAAAGGCTGGTTTCGAATCCAGCATTCGTCTCTCAACTTGTTGAGAACTTCGGGCTTAACGTTGTAGGCCAAGCCACCACGCTTGAGTTCTTTGAGGAGATCGCTCCAAGCCTTTCTTTTACGGAGAAGTAGGTTCTTCTTGTACTTTTCTCGCCTTTCTTTGGTTAGATCCGGAGGGATGGTATGACTTGCGAGGTTTTGGGCAGTCAAGATAATGTCCAAGGAAAGTTGTTCTACATCCTCTGCGGTATACCTCGAGATGAATTGATGGATTGTGGTGCTTAAGAAGCCATTGAACCTGCCCAAGGTCTGGTGGAGATTCCCGAGGTGGGAAGGTATGGAAGCCGAACTCGAAGTAACGTCCATGAGAGTGACCACGGACGGAACGGGTGGTGAAGCCAGGAAGACGGCCCGCTCTGCTCGATGGTGACCCTCTGCGTCTCCAGCGAACAATGGATTCATTTTTCCCAAGACAGGTTGCCTTAGAACATCGCGGAACTTGCGGATGAGCTTGTACAGCTGATGGTGCGTCCTTTGAGCGCTTTGTTTCAAGGCTTGGACGTTAACATCTTTCCAGCTGGCAAGCTTGATAAATGCCTCGACTTCTTTCTCCAGCGCCTGTCTTTGGTCCCTCAACAACGTCGCGAGCGAGGGGGTGAAAAGGTGGAAGTACCGCCAGGAGGAATGGACAATACGACCGACTCGAAGCAGAGCCTCTCGATGAATGGGAGATTCTTGAAATGCTATATAGTGGATGAAACCCTCGAAGCTGCAGAGAAGGTCTAGGCGGACTTGAAATTGACCGAGGGGGCTGGATTGAACGAACTCGTCCAGTAGCGACGGGAGTTGTTTGAGGTACCCTTGAAGACTGCAAGAGTCGCCAGCTGCACTTTCCTCCGCAGCGTTCAATGG
>JBBPRR010000791.1:0-16421 GCA_038093115.1 Hortiboletus flavorubellus | reverse complement strand
GGGAAAAAAACTACCAAACTCTGGCCACAAGCACTTTGCTACATTTTATCTACACATTTGCTACACTCCAGCCACCATATTGTTTACTACACTTTTGGTACACTTTTGACTACAACCTTGACTACACTTTTGCTACACTTTTGACTACACTTTTTCTACATTTCGTAACTATACTTTTGACTATACTTTTGGTACACTTTTGACTACACTCTTGACTACACTCTTGCTACATATCATTTGCTACATAACCTTGACTGTACCTAACCTTGATTGTTTTAAACTTGACAATCCTAACATTTACAATCACAATCCTGGCAGTCCTAATCTTGATTGTTCTACATACGTAACCTTCACAATCCTAACCTTGGTAATTCTAACTTTAATAGTCCTAACCTTGATAGTTCTAATCTTGAAAGTCCTAACCTTGATTACTCCACTTTACACTACATGTTGCTTACATTTACTACACTTCAGCCACCACATAATTTACCACACTTTGTCTACACTTTGTCTATATTTTTGCTACACTCTAGCCATCACAATGTTTACTACACTTTGACTACACTTTGGTTATCAAAAATGCACCACATTTGCTACACTCCAGCCACAACTTATTTACTACACTTTGTTATAATTTTGCTACACTCTAGCCACCATATTATTTACTACACTTTGGCTACACTTTGATTACCGAAAATGTGTCACATTGCTACACTTTTGACTACACTTTTACTACACTTCTACTACACTTTTATATACTCCTTTGATACACTTTTGTACACTTTTGCTACACTTTGAACTACACTTTTGGTACACTTTGGACTACACTTTTGATATACATTTGGTACACATTAGAACAGATAAGGTTAGGATACTCAAGGTTAGGACAGTCAAGGTTAGGACAGCCAAGGTTAAAACTATTAAGGTTGGGATTATCAAGGTTAGGACAGTTAAGGTTAGAACAGTCAAGGTTAGGACTGTCAAGGTTAGGACTGTCAAAGTGAGAATAGCCAAGGTTAGGACAGTCAAGGTTAGGACTACCAAAGTTGAGATTATTAAGGTTAGAACAGTCAAGGTTAGAACAACCAAGGTTAGACCTATTAAGGTTACTAGTAGTACTATGATACTATGATACTATGAACACTATGAATACTATGAACACCATGACAACTATGAGTTGTAGAAGTACACTGTAATATATACATATATACTATGAGCACTATGGTAAAATCTGGGTTTTGCTAATGATGACCATTGATTATTGTCTGACAATGAGACCTTTGTTAGAGTGTGGACCTCATCAAATGCAAGAATAACATAAGGATGATTGGATGATTGAGATTCATCAACATGAAGGGCATTGAGTAGGGTTTGAAAGACTGCACACAATGGAAAACTAGCAGAGGACAACAGTCCATTCATATGGTTAAGGGATGACACAGCAGAAAAATAAACTTTATATACATCATAATGGAGCTTTCATATTTTGTCAGATAGGATGAATTCACCAATGGATGTTTCACACCTGAACCTTGGTTCTGACACTTTTATAGAAATTTGTCTGATGTTCACCATGGGTGTGATGCTTCATACCATCTTTCATGTACCTCCTAAAATTCTCAGCAGCATGACACTCTTGTAAACCCT
This sequence comes from Hortiboletus flavorubellus, assembly GCA_038093115.1. Classification (NCBI taxonomy): domain Eukaryota; kingdom Fungi; phylum Basidiomycota; class Agaricomycetes; order Boletales; family Boletaceae; genus Hortiboletus; species Hortiboletus flavorubellus. The sequence goes on along the minus strand of JBBPRR010000791.1, from coordinate 14,774 downwards.
TTATGATATCAGCTGTCTGGGAAAATAATCCATGAAGAAATGCACAGCTCCAAAAAAATGCATCCCTTTGTGGCTTGCTTTCAACAAGATAATAGTATGCTGGTGTGTCACTAGGAGGATATCCTGGACCAAAGAATAATCAGCTTTGAAGGAAAACAAAGGAGTGAGGTAAAGGGAATACCAGACTTAGTAGGAGTGCATAGATTAACAGGAATCACAAAGCAGTACTTGTTCAGTTCATTAACAATACAAGATTTTCCCATTCCAGAAGATTAAACAATGGGATAGTATTTTGCATAGAAGACTCGACTTGAGTCAGACTGGAAAGGCTTGTCAAACCATCTTTACATACATATGATCCCAAAGGGCACACTCAGCATCTCCAACAAATTCTGCTTCCCAACCAATTTCAGTGGCTGGTTACAAAACTAGGTGAATAGAATACTTGAAAGAATGAAGACTGCCCACCAAATGGTGAACCCTTGACATTGCTCAAAGCATGCTCTTCAAATAAAGCTAAAGGTTAACACTGTTCTGCACAAGCTTGGATTGATATTCACCTTGTTGAAGAAGTTCTATCATGCAGACATTAAACATACAATCAGTGAATCCAAAGAAGTCATTACTCAAAAGGCATAAATTTTTAAAGCCATTCTGCCAGCCATCAATCATCATCTCCCAGATTGCAGGGTGGCTGTTTAAGAGTGTTTCGCATTCATTGTAGCAGTGATATTTCACAAGGCAATGGTCTGGCAACTGCCTAATGATCTCACAGAGGATGTAGGGCTGAATTTCAGAAAATAAGAATGGAAAAGGTCAGGGAATGGCTGCATCCATTCACTCATACTCCCCCTTCCCAAAGTTGTCAGGAACAAGTTTGAGGTTGGGGATTTCACCAGTATCCATGACATCAGGGATGACAAGTTTGAGGTTAGGGGCTTCATCGATATCCATGACGCAGTAGTGAACTAAGTGATTCAAACACCGCCAGATGATGAACTGATGCTGTGTCGAGTTGACGTTGTTTGGTTTGTGACTTACCACTAGGAGGCGGCGATTGCCGCCAAACACCTTGCTTGCAAATTGGGGAGATCTTGTGATGGAAAACACTAGCTACTAGTAATACAAGTTTCTGAGAATGCTAATAATACATGTTGTAGAATTGTGAAACACTCTGATGAAATGAGAAAGGGAAGTGGAAGGATACTGAGCATGCATACTTTTTACGCACCACTTGGACCTGCTTTGGATGGATCGGGTCTTGAAGTTTCCTCACCCTTTTGGGTTTCATTTGGTTTTCTGTCATCCCGTCGTCGTTTCCTGACCTGTGAAGGTCCCGCACGAGGATCTGCAGTCATCACATTCCGTTTTTTCAAGATCACGATTTGACATATCTCTGCTTGGAAAGAATCGGGAAAGTCTTTTCTTTTTTTGATGTGCGTATGATTGATTGAGAACGTGACTTCTGCAAGTGTGTTTTCAAGTTGATCTGTGACATTGACAGGTTCTATGAATTTGCCGTCCCTATAGACGCGCAACGGAATAGCTCGATAGTTTTGTTTCATCAACTCAAGTTCGTCTTCGTGCTCAGCAGGGACAGTCCAGTTCTTTGTTTCTTCGTCCATCATCTCTACTTCATCATCATCTGGCTCTTCTTCTGTTTTGATTTTCTTGCTGCAGGGAGTTGGCGAGTCTTTTGCAGGTACCGTCTGCAACGAGTATTAAATACACATCTTGGTGTTATCTATGTAAGTAGCGCACCCTTTTCTCGAAGATGTTTTTTGTCATTCTGATTGTTTGACCACCAGCACCATCAAATAGCATATCAGTCCCTTTTGATTTCACGGCAGCAATGTCCTGCAGTTTCACGAGAACTTGATATGCACGATTGTAGTCTTCTCGGAAGGGGGATGTGATAGGACATGTCAGATGAAGTTGGTACTTTGCCTTTGCGAGAGATCCGTATTGGGAACTGATATAATTTCCGCAAGGACTGACGTTAAGTCGATAGCTGCCAATGTTTCCAACGATGATTCCCTCAAAGTTTTCTTCGTCTTCTTTGTGAAATATGGAGTGACTATTTTTAGCTGACCGCCATTCTAGTGAGTTGACGGCGAAGTTAGATTTTCCAAGATAGTTGTCGGCTTCAGCCAGTACATGTCTGTGTTCATGTGGATCGAACATGATGGTTTTTTTTGAAGAAAGAAAAGTTAGGGGGTGGCTCTTGTGACTTGTCGTGTTTGATTTGTCACCATACAGTTGTGCTTTTCTCATATACTTCCTCAATGTCGTTTTCAAATGATGAACTGCTCTCAGTTTTCAGGCAATTGACAAAGAAGGAGCTTTTAGTTGCATTACACGATTATCTGCTTAGTCGAGAAGAATCACGAACTCGTCAGACCGTGTTTGATGTAGTGGTTGATCATCCTGCGAGTCACGCATTACTTGGGGAGGCACTGAATCGAAAAAGGCGCAGGATAGCCAATGAAAGTATGCAAGTTATCAAACGGATGCGACTTGATCGTCAAGAAGCAAAGAACGATGAAGACGATTTCTTTGTCGACGTTGGTGATGATGTTCGACAATGATGTGTTATTGATTTTATAGAAGCTACAGGTGTAGTGATAATGTCGGGTATATATTTGATGTTTTGCTTACCTTTTCTTGTGCAGGCAATGATGCTCTTGCTCTCTGTGCTTGTATTCTGTGTGCAGGAGAGTATCTAGTGCGAGAGACGGATGCATTCAATTTGCGTGACGTACCGAATAAACATCTCTTTCGTCCAAGCGTTCGTCACCCTCGGCAGGAATTGGTTGATGGTCTCTTGCTATATAATTGTGGATTGACACAACGTGAAGGCGAAAGATATGGTCACATTTGCAGGTCGTGTCAATATTATGTGCAAAACAAGAAACAGTCACCCAACTTTGTTGTGAATAACCTCTGGCTTGGCGACATTCCACCGGAACTGTCGATGCTTACACTTCCTGAGCGTACCTTGGTAGCAAGGTACTATCCCACTGCCTATATTGTCAAGTTGTTTCCGAGGCGTAAAGGAGGAACACATTGGGATCAAGAGACACTCAATAGTGGTCTCCGCGGCAATGTTTCAACGTATCGCCTTAATACGCAAGACATCATATCAATGGTCAAAGGCCATTTTCTTCCCCCCCCCGCCAACTCTTCTTGCGTCGGTGATTGGAGTTACCATTGTTGGTCCAAAGAACGTTCCACAGCGAGCATTACCCTCTATCCTCACAGTCAGCCGTGGTCATGTTCGAAATGCACTTCACTTTCTTGTCAGGGAAAATCCACTGTACTCGGATGTAGTTATCTCTGATGAGAATTTGAATCTCTTACCGGAATTTGGCATTCCAGAAGAATTATCATCAGTGATACACGTTACTGACAATCTGGTGGAACTGGAAAACATTCAAGGAGAGATGAATGTTGAGGAAGTGAGTGCTGATGATCAAAGTGGTGAGAATCCTTGGAAATACAGTGCTGATTTGTATTCATTGAAAGGGGAATTATATAGATGTGAATATTGCTGTTGAACCTTCGACGATTCCAATTCAAACCTATGGTGTTCTGGATCCAAGTGTTAGTGACATCGACGATGAAAAGGAGCTCGCACAGGCATTCGCTAATACGTCTTTTGCCGGAAAAGAATCATATGCTGTCAGGAGAGGAGGAACATTTGTTTCCGAGTATCCCCGCGAGGACGAGGATGGTTCACATTCTATTGGGACTCCCGAAAACCCAAATCATTTGTTAGGGGCTTTTCCATGGTTATTTCCATATGGCATGGGTGGTTTCGAAGTCAACCGCCCTATCGCTTTGTCGTACGAGGCACACGCTAAATGGGCGCTCAAGTATGCGGACGGTCGCTTTCGGAAGGATTTGCAGTTCATGTTTCAAGTGTTTGGAGTAATTCAGAAGCGTCAAGTCTGTCGATCAGCTGCTATTCAGGTGAAGAAGAAAGATTTTTTAAACCATTGTGGTGCTTTCCAATGTCTCAAGCCATCCGATCTATGGACTGCAAGTAAAGAGGAAGATCATCATGGACCATGTTCTAATCCAGTCGTGCGTTCACTGAAACGCCATATCTCTGTTGTACGGTCGCATGTAATGGGGACAGATGAATCTCGCATGAAGGTCCGATCCCTTGTCTGGGGAATGGTTATCAAGAAAAGTCCACCGTCGTTATGGATCATTATCAATCCAAGTGACACACACAATCCCATTGCTCAATTGTTTACAGGTGCTGAAATAGACCTGGATCGATTTGAACGAACTTCTGGTCCTGATTCTTATCAACGTTCAATTCGTATTGCATCTGATCCGTATGCAGCGGCACATTTTTTTCACTTTACCATCACTACCATTTTGAAAACTGTATTCGGCATCTCTTGTCTGGAAGGCACAATCAAAAGGAAAGAAGGCATCTTTGGATATGTGGAAGCATATATAGGTACAGTGGAAGCTCAAGGACAAGGAACATTGCATCTGCATATGTTGTTATGGCTGCGAGGTGCACCAACTGCCACTCGCATGAAAGATCTTTTGCAATCCGATGCTTTTCAACAACGAATGGCGACTTTCATTTCTAACAATATTCGTGCATCTATTGAAAAGGATGTTGATGAAGATAGCTATGACCTACCGAATGACTCCTCAATTTCGTATGCTCGGCCTGTGCATCCTCATTCAACTAACTACGAAACTGAACACAAGCGGGTTCAGCAAAGACTTGCGAAGGTTGTTCAAACTCATAAATGTGGACCTGCATGTATGATTGTGGTGAAAGGTTCGTTTATTAGTATAGTACTGACACAATTGTTTTATTTTTATTCCTACAGGTAAACTTATTTGCAAGCGCAATGCGCCTTTTGCTCTCGCGGATAGTGCATGGATTGATGTGGAAGGTCGATGGGGGCCTGCTCGTTCAGATGTGATGATGAACAACTGGAACCCTGTACTGTTGGATACGGTGCTATGCAACAATGACGTTAAACTAATAACAAATGGAGAGGAAACAAGACATATCACATTCTACTTCACGAACTATGCAACGAAACATCAACAGCATTCTTTCAATTCGTCAGCTCTTCTCGCACGTACTCTTGCTTACCATCACACGGGTGACACAGCACCATCTGACGTGCTGGAACTCAATAAGAAGCTGATTCAACATTGTGCCAATTCCCTCAGTCGTGATCAAGAGTTCAGTGCACCGGAGGTTGTCAGTTATTTGATGGGATGGGGAGATCGATATGTTTCGCATCATTTCGAACCGATTCACATTACAACTGTCATCTCCTTGTTAAAGGACATGTATCCAGCACTTGATGAACACAGAAGACCTTTCAGCGATCAAGATGGTGTTATAACAGAACAAAACTATCCCGCAGAAGACACATTACAAGCCAAGGAGGACACTGTAAGTCTCCAATTATTATACGAATGGCTATTGATATCCATATTGTCCTAGCAGGAATACTCAATCATAGAAATAAGGGACGGTAAATTGCAACTCCGAGATCGTGTCAAGGACTACATTGAACGGGGCGATGCTTTGCAAAATTACTTGTTCCTTGATTTCTTTCTCAATACTTATGACGGATCCAAATCTCCTGCTGAGCAGGAGTCCGAAATTCCTCTCAGAAAGCGAAATGTACGAATACCTTATCAACCTGATCATTCAACACGCTGTCGCATTCTTCGAACAGAAGATCATGAAGTAATACCATTTTTCCCTGGTCGGTGGTTTCCCCGTAATGATCGCCCAGAAACACGTGCACTCTACTGTGCAACGGTTCTCGCTCTATTAAAGCCTTGGAAAAGTCTTTCTGATCTCAAACCACCTGATGAGACTTTCGAAGAGACTTTCGAAGGATTTATGGATCAATCACCTCCATCTCTCCATCGCGTTTTGGAGAACATACAATATTTCTATTCATGTTCGGATAAAGTAGATGAACATCATCAAGAGAATGAACGTATGGAATGGACAAGCGTCAGTATTTCTGATCGATGTCATGCTGATGATAGTGAAATTGGCAAGGAACAGACGATTGAAGCTCGACTAGGTATTATTTAAAAATCCAATTGTATTACCTGCTACTTATATTTATTTAGAAGGAATGGTAACTGAAGATGATATCGAAGAAGCATCTCAATCCATATTCTCTGTCCGTGAGCGGATATACGCTGATGTTGCCATCACCATTGCGGAGGACAACGGGATTTTTACGTTTCCACAAGAGTCAACACATCTTAATCACCACCCAGCAAGATCGCCTAATGTCAATGAGTTGCATTCCTTCGAAAAATGGAATACTATACTGGACCGTCGAAACCGTGGTGACGAGAACTTGCCTGATTGTCACACTCCAAAAGTACAATCCGATTCAGGAGATGTTAATACCGATTCAATGGGAAATGCTATGATGAATGTAGAACAGGTCGTCCTTACAAAGCCCACAACTATTGAGACGATGAAAGAGAATCAGTCACAGTATCTCAACACATTGAATGAAGAACAACTTATGGTGTACAAGATCATAGAGAACCATCTCTTGAATTCCGATGCAAAACAGCTGTTGATGTACCTTGGCGGTCACGGAGGTGTTGGAAAGACTTATGTTATCAACGCCATCGACGATTTATACACTCACTATGGTATGCGCTCAGCACTCGCTAAAACAGCAACAACAGGAGTTGCTGCAAGTAATATCGGAGGCTCGACTCTTCATTCTTGGGCAGGTCTTCCTGCTTGCACCCCTCGGTCAGATACATGGGCAATCCACCCAAATGCAGAAATGGTCGCGCAACGAAAACGCAACATAATAGGAAAAAGGCTCCTAATTGTTGATGAAATCAGTATGCTTACTACGGATACATTGGCCGATCTGTCTCGAATTTTATCAATAGTGCTTGGCAAAGAATCTAGCACTGAACCTCTTGGAGGCATGAGCATACTCTTTACAGGAGATTTTCACCAATTCCCACCTGTCGGTGCGTCTCTCTCAATGAAACATGAATATTAATGAGACTAACTACCTCTAATGAAAGCAAAATTCCTTCGAGCACTCTTTCACGACAAGCAGCCTACGACAAGGAGTGAGATTGGACGAAACATTTTTCTGCAGTTTGAAACAGTCGTTTTTCTCACACAGCAAAAGAGAATGAACGATCCAGATTGGAGTCAATTACTCAACAGAGCCAGAGTCAGCGAATGTATGAAGAACGACTTAGAGATCCTACGAAGCCTTGTTCTTGGAAATGCGAAGTGCGAAGTCCCTGATTTTAACACTGCACCATGGAAAAATGCTGTTCTGATCACACCACGAAACAGCGTTAGGGTGCGATGGAACGAACTTGCACTGAAGAAACATTGCCACCTCACAGGAAACATCCAATATAGTTCACTATCAGAAAACTCGACTAAAGACGGTGCATTGACAATGCTTCAAAAGTTAACCGTCGCACAAATGCCTGTAGATGAAACAGGAGAACTTGAATCCACTGTTAATATTGCAATAGGAGCACCTATCATGATCACAGAAAACATATGTCCTGCTATCAATCTCGCAAATGGAACACGAGGCATAATCACCGACATCATTCTTGATCCTCGTGAAGCAAAGGATTCTCGAGGAAGCATGGATACTTCACTTCCCATTCAATTAACCTTCCCACCACTCTATATCATTATTGAAACTGCACAGTCGTCTCCCACAAACTTGGTATTCGACGGATTACCACCTAAACAGATTCCTGTTTTCCCTATCACACGACACTTTTTCATCGGTGCCAAACCGCGAATTCAAGTCACATGACGACAACTTCCAATAACACTTTCCTATGCGTTCACTGACTTTAAACCGCAAGGACAGACCCTTCCATATGTTGTGATCGATATAGGGAAAACAACGAGCTTTGCTTTGATACCTTTCAATGTCTACGTAGCACTTTCACGCGGTCAACGCTGATCTACTATTTGATTATTGCGCAATTTCGAAGATAATCTATTCACACGTCATCCTTCGGAGTCACTGAGACGTGAAGATGAACGATTACAAGGATTAGCGCGAAAGACGAAAGATACATTCATGAAAGGAGGATATAACACTGCTATGTAATGACATTATTCCACATGTCAATTTCGCTCGCGACAACCAAAATCGGGGAAACACGGAAAAGACAGAATGAAAGTTTCCTTGTAAAGAAATTTTACATCATTAATTTGTGCATGTTTACGATTGACACCCGAAAGCACCATGCAAGTGACCTTGCAAGCAAGGTGACTAGGCGTTAGGAGCTGGCGCACAGCAGGCCAATGGCGTCAAAAAGATGGTCAAGGTCGAGACCAAAAATATCATATATTACTGTGCCGGGTCGAGTACAAAGCACTGGCAAGGTCCACGACTTCTATAACGGTGCCGTTCCAGCTCTTCCCATCTCGTCTTCGTCCCTGTCAACTTCAAGCTGGTCTGTCGACGTCGAGTTCGTCGGATGCAACGATCTGGCTCGTGATGGCTTGGCACGAACAGGCTGCTCTACCGCCGGTTGCGAAAAGTGGTCGCGAAGGCGGTCCGTGGCTTGCTGCTGAATCTGCGCAACAATGTATAGCTAATCGAAACATCCCATCACGAGATGCCACATACCTCGCCTGCAACTGTTTTGCAGAGTTGGAGCAATGGGCCCGTCAAGCCTAGCTTGGCAATTATGTAGCTGTATGAGAATCGCCAGACTCTTGAGCGCAAGCATTCGGGGATATCTTCGTAACACTTACGCGGCAGTGACCATTGTGATGAGCATCACAAAGTACATTGGGTTGAAGAGCACCATCATCGCCTCGTTCCATCCAAGCACGACCATCACTCCGTACATCCAGTAAGGTACCTGTGCGATGGACGATACAGTGCTGCGCTTCGCTTCCACAAAGTATGCGTCTGCATCTCGTCTGAAACGCGCAGAGAGATCGAGGTATTTAGATTCTGAGAAAATGACGACTGAGGCAGCAAAGTCAAATTCTTCCTCCGTGCCGTTCGCCGGTGAAGGCGGGAGGGTATACTGGAGCGAAGGATCGACCGGGGAAATCTTTGAAAAGAGTGGAATGAGAGATAGAGTCTTACACATATCGTTAGCTAATATTCCCAAATCACATAACCAGGAACATACTTCGTCCTTTGCCTTGCGGAAGGCACCCTCAATATCGTCATCAGGCCTCCACACTCGAGGGACACCGTTTTCGTCATATCGGAAACGTTCTTCAAAGTGCATACGCAACTTGCCGAGAATAGCAGTATCCGCTGTCAGTTCGTCGACCTTGGCACGGAGGGCAAGCCAAGTACGCATGCGGAGCGACCCAAGAGCGGTCTGGTTCTCTTCTTCAGTGCAATTGAACGCTACAGAAGATTCATGAAAAACGGCAACCGGTCAAGGGAGAGGAAGGCTCACCCTTTGCCTTCTTGAGATATGACGACTCGGCCCTCTCCAACAGCTGTTTGAACGCCGCCAAAACATTGTCCCACATGTCAGGAGCAGCCTTGTTCAAAGCAACGTCCACAGGTTCCGAGATTTGTCTCTTAAAGTTCCTCTGCATGATAGTCAACTTCATCAGCGTTGTTCCACGTCTCGTCTAGACGACGAATTCTCACTTCGATAACATTGACCATTTTTTTCGTCTCGTCTTTCCTGAACACCTCCGCAACGTTGGCAATCTCCTCTCTCAACAAATTCAGCTCTTCCTCCCAACCCCATTCTTTCTCCTCGATGCAGGCTTCCTTGCTTCCAGCCTGGAACCGCATTTCACATTCACTCGTCGCTTTACCTACAACATTTCCAAAATTGTAGTCTGTACCGTCACCACTCAGCGTAGCATGCAGTGCGGATTTAAAGGCCGACAGGCATGACTTGTGCAGGTTCTTGAGTTGGCCAAGAAAGAGAGGGTTGAGAGTAGAAGTAATCGTGGCGTGTAGGTCTGTGCGTTTCCGGGAGTATACACCTTGGTGGTAGCGTGAGGCGTCGCGATCATAACGGGCTGTATCGCGCGTCAGTAACAAAAAAGTTTTGTGCAAGACCAGTGATGGGTTTGGCGAGAAAACGTACCGAGTGTTTGATCCCTCCAGTTCTTCATCAATGTGCCAAGTCCTTCGACAACCCTTCCAGCCTCAATTGGTCGTTTCTGAGACTTTGCCTGCTCATTAAACTCGACAAGTGCAGCAGTAGAGATCTCGTCACAACGGAATTGTGCTAGGAGTTCTTGCTGGGTCGGCAAGTCCAGGTCCTTGTTAGTTTGAACTTGTTCCTGTCGTTTGCAATGATGTTGGTAGAGGCTGTTGCTTAATGCACAAGGCACATACCCAAATGTTTTCCATATAAACAGCAACACCATCAGCGGGTATTCTCTTGTGATAAACATCCTTGAAGACGTAATCTTCACGTCCCTTGGTCGTAAAGCGCTCTCTCAGCAGCGCAACTTCATCCTCGAATTTCTGTGCTGTGAGAATCTTGTGGGGAAGAGCAGTGAACGCTAAATCAAAGTAATCTGACAGTCGAGCTTCTGCGAGCCCGGCTGGTTTCGACAAGGAGTCCCAGATTCGCAAAAGGTCAGCAGTCAACGTGTTTTGAAGGTTGGAAAGGGGAGTGACACCGAGGTGATCCCGAATGACAAAGAGAAGAAGTGTCCGTGACTGAGGCCCTTCTTGAACTTTCTTCCCGAACAAGCCGAGGTTCACTTCGAAGACAGTCTTGAGCAGCCCCATGTTGGCCCCTTGGTAGAGACCGACTTGGTGTTCCCACAAATTAATAATCAGAACTTCTGAAGAAGCAAGGGAGAAAAGCGCAGATTTGCGCTCAAAATCCTGTGATGTCCTCAACTCGTATGATGAAAGGGGGTGAGAGAGATTGGTCGAACCTGGTCCTCTCCTCGTTCCCGACCATCCGTGCCTTCTACGTCCATAACCATGACACTCATTCCTTTTCCTCTGCACATCCATATGCCTATGGTGAGGCACGAGTCATAAACGTGTCTTTGGGACCGGTCCAGGGACAAACTCACCTTTTGTCGTTTGCTGCCGGTTCGTCTCATCCATGACATCAAACGTGGTTCCAAACAACCTGTTCAAGAGCGTGCCTATATGACACCGGGAGTGTAGGTAAGTGTGCCAGCAGAACACAATATACGCCCGGAGGCGGTAGATATGCAAGGACAAGAAGATGACGCACTCTTCCCAGTTGACTGAGAACCAAAGACGGCGACAATATTGTAGTTGAATCCGGCGTCGCGGAGACCCCATCTTTCGATCTGGGTGGATAGATCTGGGCTGTCAGACGAGTCAGGTTAGACTAACCAGAACCAAAGGGACAGGTCGCGCAAGGCAAGGACACGAGCCCCGGCGACGAGAGCGAAAGACAACACTCACGTGAAATTCTTCTCGTCGTTGATCATTTGTATCCGTTCTGAGGGCCCTTCGAGGATGTGGTGCATTGGAGTCGCCGACAATGAAGTCGACACGAGTTTGGAGTTTGTGGTGGGCTCCAGTACACTGCCATTCGCGAGCGGACCGGGATCGGTCGAAGCGGGTGCGTCGGTCATTATACACACACAGAGGGATAGTGATGGTGGTCTATGAAGAGTGAAGAAATGGAACAAGGAAGATTCGGATAAGATACTTGCTCGTAGCAGCGCAGGAGCAGAGTCAAGACAGAGCCTCAACTCGTGCAAAGACTCCACGCGACCAGTTCAGTTCGGCCTTTTCCGACATCCGGATTCGGCTAGCACGACAACAGCGTGCATGCCCGAATTCTTAGGTCATTCCACCCTCTCATAGCTTGAAAGCAGACATAGAATTTAGCTAGTACAGAGTACTAGTATAAACGAATGAAAGGACATGAGTGCGAGACCGAGCAGTAAAGTGGGAGCGGAGAAGCGGCATGGCATACTGCATGCTCCACTCACTCTAACCTGCCTTCTTATGAAGAACACGAAGTGTACTGCTAGGCATAGAATCTAGATTGAACCCACCTACGGACTATGCTTTGAAAACACTCCTCGACGAGACCCACTTGCATGCTCAGATCTCAAGACCCCGAGCTGGCGGCTCACAACACGTTCTGCCGATCGCGGTCAGGCCTCAAGAGGTGTACTACTATACAACGAAGCTTGGCCACATCCGTGGCATGCTACGGGTGACCGGCAACGGGCGGATGGGGTACGCAGTGAACAAGACAGATTATCGGAGGGTCTGGTTTTCCTGATCATATTAGCAAAGAACCAGTTGAACGAGTCGCCACGATGGAGGAAAACATCCGTTGGACTTGAATATGGAACTGAATTGTTAGTTTTGCACAGGAACAGGAAATCATTCAATGGCTGTGACTGTCGACCGAAACCCATCTCATTTCTTTGTAACCGCGGAACGGCATACTTACTGAGTACAAGTATCGGGAATTCTGCAGCGTCGGAAGTCAGGAAGCTGTCATCAAGAAGCTGACAATAAGTACCAATACACAACACCAAATAAAAAGTATGGATACGTGAAAACGCCCACAAAAGCGTGATGGAGGGAGGAATGAAGAACCCACTACTATCGTAGTGGGAATATTAGCGATGCGTATGGGACGGCATTGCATAAGCACAACCGAGTGCTGATGAAAACATTAACAAACAAAGCGCCCTTCACCCGTGCCATGATATGTTTATCGGAAGAACCATACAACTATTACATACCAACCTCGGGCTGCAGCGAACTTTGCAAGGAACCCGGTCGGGCTATGCTAGCGTGTTTGCTAATGCTACGCGGCTCTCCTGATAAGCACAGATGTCAATCAGAAATGTGCGCCGATAGCTCATCTGGTCTCGCCAAATGAAACCTAATGTTTGGAGATCAGAAGACCGTTGTTCCGATCATACAATTGGTTCTGCGCGAGACATGCCGGACAGACGGCGCGTGGAGTCATGGAGGGTCAACAACGCCGTGTGGAATGTCCACCATTAAGCCGTAGGGTTCGCCTGAGCCTATTTTTGTGTTCCTTGCAGCAACTCTCACCATTGCAGGGAATGATACAGCCCCGGCGATGGCATTGCCTCCCTTGTGGTGATGTGCAAGGTAGCACCGCCTGTTGTCAAGGGCTCTTGATGTGGGTTCCCCGAGAAGCCATCGGTTAGGGGTCGTGCCGGCACCTTTATCGTAGTCCAATAAAAGGGAGTGTTTTAGCCAAACCCTTCTCAACCCACCCACCAGCACACTAAACAATCTCGTCCTTGTGCCAACCATGCTTATTAACTGGGCTTACAAGAAGTACAAGGCCAAGAAGGCAGCCAAGGAGGAGAAACGTGCGGCGTCGGAGGCTGCAGCCAACCCAGCTCCAGACCCAACTGCTGGACAAGACGTCCAGGCGACTGCGACGACTGCCTTGCAAATTGAACAACCCAAAGAATAGGTTTGTGGTCTCTCGCCACTGCGGTCGTTCCACTCTTGACCTGGCTGTTCTGTCAGATAAATTGACCGTAATGAGTGAGAGTCTACCCTATGTGAGTGGATGGGTTACCGCTGGTATTGTGTTCGAATTGGTGACACGGCGCAGTGCTAGTTGGATAATATTTTACGGCGTGTGTCGATGTTGGTAGTCCGACACGTTGAATGCATTGATGTGACTTGTCGTTTGCTAAGATGTCGGCCAGAACCAGAAATCGAGATGCCAATCGGCTTTCAACTTGGCCGCCTTTGCCACAGGCTCCCGCAGAAGCGCATCCCGTTTCTCTCTCTCTTACCTGCACTCACACTCGTTTGTCTGTCGTTCCTTCCCCGCCATGCCGTCTCCGGACGTCGTCGCGTCCGCCCTCCTTCTCCCCACCTTCCTCCTTTCCCTCGCTCTCTCGGCCCATAACTGGCGCGTTCACAGATCGACCCCCGTAAAGGACGTGCTCCTCGCCCTCTTGGCCATACTAGCCGCCGTGGCCGGCGGGACGGCTTTGAGCGCCGCCTGTGGCCAGCCGCTCAAAGTCGTGGCCAGGGTATTCACGATCCTTTTGCAAACCACTTGTAAGTCGAACCGTTCACATTTCCCCCCTTGGTACATTAGTAATCTTCTATTCAGTGTCCAGTGTTTCTGTATACGCTCTCAGTCCATCCTCCCAGAACCCCGCATTCCCCTCTCCTTTCCTCGGATTCTTCTTATCCCTAGCTTCCCTCCTTGTTGGTTGTGGTATGTCATTTCACCCCCCTTGGCTGTATCACCACTTGATCATATCCTGCCAGAACTCATCTCTACCTTAATCCCGACCAGTCCTCTCCTCCTCCCAGCCATGTTGGCACTCGTGTCGCGTGGCATCCTGCTCACCCTTGCCATTGCCACGACAATCCAACTACGTCGTCGACATGCAGCTATTTCAGCGGGGATCAATGTCGAAAAAGGCTGGCCAGCCAACGAGTCTTCTCGAAAGACTCCCGGTCGCGTGTCCTCTCCAACCCAAGCTACCTGGCCATTCCCGGGTTCCCTCGCATTCCAGGGCCATCCAAAACTTGGAAGCTGTCCTGCGAATAAATCACCCCAGCTTCCCTCATCGACGTTCACTCGCACACACAACATCGACGAACATGCATACAAGGCGGATAGACAAAATTTTATTTTTCTGCCAATGGTGCTCACGATTGCACAAATATTCGCCACTCTCTCTGCTGCCCTGAATGTCGCTGCCAGCATACTCGTGGAGGGCGCGATCATCCGAACCAATCAACCTCTGCCACACATCCTCCTCG
>JBBPRR010000790.1:0-16431 GCA_038093115.1 Hortiboletus flavorubellus | reverse complement strand
CCCTCAGGTATAGGGGCATGGGTAGAGAACCCATGGGTCATGGGTCTGTGGGTTGCCTTGATGCAACCCCTACCCATACCCATGGATACCCATATCCATGACCTACTGTGGGTCTAGGTACCCCTGCTTTTCTCTATTAGTATCCAATGACATTGACCCTCTCATTGGCAATGCCAGCCAAAAAATCTCCACACTCCTTTCTGCACATTTCAAGGTCCCCACGAACCAGGACAGCCTTTCCATTCTCATCAAGTTTGTAAATGTCAAACCTTGAGTGCATGACAATTATGCCTCGAAGCTCCGGGCTTACCCCCATTTCCCTCCAGCAGCCTCAAGGTAGGCACACAATTGTTGTGTGGCTTTCTCAGCACCAACGTGTCCCGTCTTGATTTTGACAATCAATAGGATAGTGTCAGAATGGAGGGATTCTGTTGCCTTTACGACTATGAAGTCAGGTGACTTCTTGCCCTTTGGAATAAAGGTGGTAGTGGTGCTATATGAATTTTGGTGTTTCATCTTACTACGTTTAGGCTAGCATGATTTGTAATCAGACTAAATTAATTTTAATCAAGTTGGTTCACTTACTGGTTGTGATGGTCCTGGCTCTGGTGGTCCTTCCTTTTGTTTTGGGAGAATCTTGCTCATGCTCTGCTCTATTATCTGGTGGTTACATAATCATCAAGGGAATTTATAAATACTTTGGCTGAATGATGTATTGAAGGACCTTTTGTGTCTGCTGCTGAGCTCCCTATCTCATTAACATCAAGGAAGACAAGATTTCTTGCTTCCTCAGCCTCTATGCTAGTGGTGGACTGTGGCATTTCAGCTTTCCCTGGGAGGATATGTTCCTATGGCTTAATTAAAAATCTCCTCGAGGGTGGGAAAAAAGGTGTGTAGATAAGTGTTGACAGGTCTGTATGACGTCGCTTCATAGTGAACATCTTGCTCATATAGCTCTTTGAGCCTTGCTTTAAGCCAGGCTGGCAAGTCTGCACTGGACTGGTTGGAGGTCGAGGGATCCATGGAGCAATGTCTCACATTCCTCAACATTATCACTAGTATTAAAGCTTTTGAAACCTTGTTTCTCCAGATGATCCACACCATGTACAGGCACATCTCACTTAGTGCTGCTGCTGATTAGGAAAATAGAGTTCCATTTATTCACACTTATGCATGCTTTTTGACAAGTTACATGCAAAGACTGAACAAGCATATACAAGGAGAGTCTTCAACTTATTTCATCCTTATTCTGCTTAAATCCCTTATGACAAGCACACAGAAAGTAAAACAAGTACATTAAGCAGATTTAGGTTACACTGTACAGTATATACAAGATAAATAAAATACTGTTGTCCTTGGCATGCCATTTTGTTGTATCCCCGTCGTTGCGTTCTTCTTGCTGCAGTGTTGTTTTATCATGTGGTGCGTCCAACGAGTTGTCGGGCCCATTGATGGCATGAGAGGGCATGGGTGTAGCTGTGGCAGGGCATATGTATCGTTGTCGGCATTGTCCTGTTTTCACTACATTGGCTGGTGTGTGCAAGTTGTGCATGGTGCGCTGTCATTGTGTGGTGATGCCGTTGCTGGTGAGGGTTGGTGAGATGACATGATGGGGACTGTGCCAGAGTACATGTGATGGTGTGGGCGAGGGGGTGACAGTGCAGATGTAGGAGAGACCCAGGTGGGTGAGGGCAAGGGCGAGGGTGAAACAGCGAGGGTTGGGGTGAGAGGGCCACCAGTGATGGTGATGGCAAGATGGGTGGATGGGAGCAAAATTGCAAGGTTGAGGGTAAGATGAATGGGTGAGGGCGAACAGTGAGGGTGTGGGCGAGATGGCAAGGATGCAGGCAATACGGCAAGGGTGGGTGTGAGACACTGAGGGTGGTATGGTGAGCGGGTCAAATGAAGTACTTGACTTTTTTTGGTTGAGTGAGGACTTGTGGATGCAAATGAGTCGGATTTTGGTTGCATGGTGAGTGCAAACAGGATGTAGGTGGGAACATGTGTAGGGATGTGCATTTGCTGTGATGAGGATAAACCACTGTATTGGCATACTTATGGCTGATGTCATGGTGTAGAGTTGAAGGGTGCTGTCTTCTTTCTAGACAAGACGACGAAGAAGCAATCAAAATAGGTGATCCCCAGACAACGTGTCTGGTCTCCACGGGCTAGAACACTTTGGTCAAGGGAAGTACAAGAAGTGTACCCTTGGTAGAGTTAGAGGTAATGGATATGATTCTGAGTAGGAGGGGAAAATCTAGTGTACCAGGAGCCGTGGTTTGTTCGCCAATCCTCCACATAAGTTTACAAATTGGTTGTTAAAGATAGTTTCAGCTAATAGTCTGGTTAGTAAGGGTGATCTTAGGTGGATTACGCACCTAATAAGCTCAAGATAATGGCAATGGGTTGCCTTGTAACTATGGAAACTTGTACTTGGATAGTACTAAGGTGGGTGATTTAGGAACTTGGCCATGCTTATATATATATTGTATACCTTGCGAACACCTGTTCTCTCTCGAAGCTGAAGCATGACCTATGGTTTTGTAGAGGATAGACTTTGCTTGAGTTACTGGCCCCCATAAGAATAAAGTTCTATGGGGCTGGATGGGAGTCACTTAATGACAGATGTCCCAAAGTCAAGAATGACAAGGCAGACACAAACTTTCTTGATGTGCTCTCAAAGGCATCTGGAATATCTGTTGGTAATCTGCATTCCTTCTTACCAGGTACAAACAGAGTCAGGGAGAAGTTATCCTGGACGTTGAGGTGAGAGACAACCAAGGCAGAAGATATGGCATACTTGCTGGTATTAATTTTCGTTTTTTGTATGGAGATTGAACCTGGAGAGTGTGAGAAGATGTTCCTCAGGTTAATGCTCCATGTGATCCCTAGATCTCATGAATGTGATGTCTTTGCATGGGCAGGCTCATGTGCAAATGGCCATCCTGCAATACCCTCATCACCCGCCTGCTATGGGACACAGCATCAAGACTGCAAGTTCCATGCAAACCCACGTTGCTATTATTTGAGTGGAGATCATTCCTTTTTTCTTGGTTACAATCACCTGAAGATCAAAGTCATTTTTATTAACATTGTTCTCAGGAGAGGTTGGAGAGTGGAATACAGAGTCAGATTGCGCTCACACAAGTCTTCGATAAACAAGATCAAACTTCTATTGAAAGCTGGCACTTGGATGGCCATTGGTGTTATTGATTACAATTGGATGGATGATCCAGACAAGGGCGGGCTGCACATAGGAGAGTGTTATTTTGGCTTTTTACTCCAGAGGAGCTCTGAGGAGGCGAAATGGGAAAAAGTAGACACTGACAAGGTAGTTTTTGTCGAGAGCAAGAAAACCAAAAATTACAAGTTACAAGTATTATACCTATTGTGTTAGCTATACCATCATATGACTAGCATCATAGGGTTAGTGCCATACCTTGGTCATGTGTGCACGATTGGCATGTTGGGACGACCTAGAGTCTAGCATGGGTGTACCTGGGTAGTGACTGGATAATACCTACAGGTGATAATACCTACAGGTGTCCGAGACTTGCAGAGGTGTGACCATATTCAACCCAAGTAAACCAGCAGTGGGTATGGATGTATCCATAGGTACTAGTATACCTGTGGGTAAGTGGGTTGATTCACAGGTGTTCCATACGAAATCACAAATTGCATAATACGAGTAATATTTATGGGTCTATCATAATAATATCATCACTATTATCCACCACCTGTGATTTTCCCTTCCCATGACTGCAGCTCATATTCTTCCGAATGATATTTGTTACATAATCCATCAAAAGAGGAGGCACCAGTGTCTGCAGCCATGACCCGAGCACCGTCTGAGCCTTGAAGGATTGGGACCCCATATTGTGCTGGAGGTGATTCACTTGTAGGCATTCACATGAGGATAAGTGCTCAGCATCGACAGATGAAGCTAGTAGAGGGCACACACTTCATTGTGACTTTTCAAACTTGAAAGAACTTGGAGAGCATTAATGGGACACAATGTGCAATATCTACCATTCCAGCATCATGCAGGCCATGGTGAGCTCTATTAACAAGGGCACCCATAAGCCACACAACCTTTACTGGATTGCCAGTACTAATCTATATGCTTGTGAGGAGTTGAGGGAGTTGACAAGCCAAGTTCACTATTCCCAGACATGATGCTTTTGGCTATGCCTGACCTTTTTGACCACAAGAGTTATATGTGCCTCCTTTGTCATTGCATGCACTCATGACTCATGTTGTTCTGCAGTGCTCAAGTATTGGTACTATTGGATACTGTTAGGGACCGATCAATTCCTGGCGGAACTCCAGAACTCCAGAGTTGTACAGATGGATTAGGACTTTGGCTTCAGCTTATGTATAGTACTACACCTTTGCTGTTGTTCATGTCCTGTATTTTGGAGCGAAGAGAAACAGAGATAACAGAGGGAATAGGAGTTTGTCCAAGTTGATAATCTAGCTACTGTACATGGAGTGTCTAGGAGTTTATATATGGAGGGAAAGTATAGTATTAGTAACAGATGACAGAGACAGTGGACAGGAGATAAGAAAGCTGGTGCTGTACTCTGGCAGAACAAATGCTGGAGCTGTGCAGGCACAAGTCAAAGGTATCTAAGAATTGGAACTAAACTATGTACAGAACAAAGGAGTATCGTAAGTACAGAGTGTAAGAAGGAATTAGTCAGAGTATGGATGTCTGGAGGAACAGGGGTATATATTAACAGAGAACAAATCAGAGATTACTCCTGAAGGAGCAGAGTTGTACCCAGAGGCCAGAGTTGTGCTAGGGGTTGGCATGGTGACCTGCACCAAAGTGTTTGGATGCGGATACTTAGTTATTGTATCTATGATGCTAGGCATTTGACCTGAGATTTGAGTTTTCACCTTATTCCCACGGTCCAAATGCTTAGCTAATTGAGGGACATATAGACCATAGTGTCTAGTATGTACCCCTATTTTCTCTTATTTGTTCATTCACAGGTTGCAGAGAAATAAAATGATTTCTTCCATCATACTTTTATTACTACTTACAACTACATAGCTACTCATTTTCTTAATATCTCTTTTACCCTTCAGTACTTAGCCAAGTGTCAGAGGAGCAAATGGAGCATGTGACCTCAGTTGCAAATCACTTGACTCAGATCATGTGACAGTGCACAGCATGAGTCATAATGAGTCATGTTGAGTCAAAGTGAGTCAAATGAGGACCAAGCAAAGCACTGCCCCTAGACTCGCAAAATGATCATGTGACCTGCACAGCATGAGTCATAATGAGTCATTGCCAAGCCAAAGGCTATTTTTAGCAATTGCTAGTTATTTTCTGACAGGTTGAGTCAAAGTGAGTCAGTATGAGTCAGTATGAGTCATATTTTGGCACAGCCACCTCAGAACCGAAGGTAGCACAGCCACATGTAAACTACTATATAAGGAGTGCGATTCAGCCACATTTGGCAGGTTCCCTCTTTTAGGAAAAAGGTTCCTACTTGAGTAAATCTCAACCAACAAGTGCTCACAAGTGCACCCCTCTACAAACAAACAGGGAGGCTGTGTAGAGTAATTCCCACGCTATAAATAGAACTACTTAGACCCAAGTTAGGAGTATACTGCATCCCTTAGGATAGGAACAGTTAGGACACCTTTAGGGAGAAAACCCCAGAGTGGGCAATTAAAGGGAATAGATCCCCAGCTAGTAGGGAGACCTATAAGTTCATTAGTACCCTGGGAAAGGGTCGAGCAGAGCATTTGAAGCTGATTGCCAACTCCTTAGTTCATAATAGAATCAGTTTAGGAAAGACTGTTCTGTGTGACTAAGAGATGTGTGTGAATCAGTAGTGAGAGTGAAGTGTATTTATGCTACCTATCCAATTGAGCATTCCTAATTGATAGGAGCTAATTGAAAGCCCATCGAGAGCGCATCTTAGGGAAGTAACCCTAGTCACTACAAGAGTATTCCCTTCCTAGCAACCCGAGAGTTGTCTAGACCATTCCTCAACTAACTATAGTACACTTCGTACACCACTCCAACAGAAACCCAGACCCTCAATGTGTTACTGAATCCCCAATCACCCTCAATCTCATTGACGATTGACGAACGAACCACATGCCTGATAGTCAATCCCTTTCTACGAGATTGATACTTTGTTTCTAGTACCAGCTCGACCAGGGAAGAGTACTCTCTTCATCTCGCTTCAGATTTACTATCCATGGAGATAAGATTTAGTTGTCTGGTAAGTGCTTTCTTAGCGTTTCTACTGATCTTATCTAGAAAGAAGACAATATAAGAGGTCAGGTCAGGCCACCAGAACTCTGCAGAGATGAGCTGGTGGGTTTTAAGATAACCGGGATGGCCAGCAGTTTCATGATTATGGCACCATTCGAGAATAGCGTGGCAAAGGGAGTCGTTGTTAGAAACTTAAATGTGTTCTTTGTAGGTAAGAATGCTGGCTTCGTGTTGCCAGTTGGAGAGGTGAGAGTGAAAGGCAGGGGGGATAGAGCCATCCATAGACTGGAGGGCTTGTAGTACTAGGGGGTCGTTTGTAGAGGTGGACTGTACTCGGTTTGAAAGGAAGGTGTCGATAATGCGGACAAAAAGGAACAGAGGAAGTAGAGTTACTTCTTCGTTGTCAAGATCGGAAGGAGGAAGGAGATCTGGGCGGCGGAAGAGGGCATCGGGTCCTGCAAGGAGTTTCCCAGGTACATGAATCATTTTTAAATCAAAGTCAGAAAAGTTGAGGAGCCAATGGGTTTGTTGTCGGTTAAGGGCTTGGGGCTCGCAGAAGTAGGTAAGGTTTTTATGGTCGGTGAAGACCTATACTGGGAAGGGGGATCCATGGAGGTAGTGTCTCCAAGATTTCAAGGCATGGATGACGGCGAGGAGTTCACAATCATAGATATCGTAGTTTCGTTCTGCGTGGGAGAACAATTGGGAGAGGTAGGAACATGGATGCCAATCGCCATTTGAGTCAGTCTGGAGGAGAACGGTGTCAGAGGCATACTTGGAGATGTTGGTGGTGATGGGAAGGGGAAAGAGAGGTTGGGGAGATGGAGGACTAGTTTGAACAGGAAGAGGGTTTTCAGAGAGTCGAAAGATTTCTGACAAGTAAGGGTCCATTCCCATTGAAGGTTCTTTTTAGTGAGGTTGATGAGGGGGTGAGCGATATTGGAGTAATCAGGAATGAATTGTTGGTAGAAATTGGTGAAGCCTAGGAAAGATTGTACGTCTTTCACTTTGGCAGGGGTAGGCCATTTGGTAATCCCATTGAGTTTAATTGGGTCCATGGCTAGTTGTCCTGGTTTTATGATCATTCTGAGGTATTTGACTTCTTTGGTGGCGAACTTGCATTTTTCAAGCTTAAGATACAAGTCAAGTTCGGTCATTTTTTGTAGAACTTGTTTGGTTTGTTCTTCATGGGTGGCAGCATCGGGGGAGAAGATGAGGAGGTCATTTATGTAAATGATGAGCCATCCTTCAGCGATCATATCATGGAAGGAGTCGTTCATGAAGTGTTGGAAGGTGGAGGAAGAGTTGATGAGCACAAAGAACATAACAGTAGGTTCAAAAAGGCCTTTGTGGGTAATGAAAGCCGCCTTCCATTGATGACCATTTTTGATTCGAACGTTGTTATATCCCCATCGTACGTCGAACTTGGTAAAGACTTTAGCATCTTTTAGTTTATCAATGAGGTTGGAAATTAGGGGAAGAGGGTAGGCGTCCTGGATGGTGTGTTCATTCAGGTACCTATAGTCCTGACAAGGACGAAGTCCTCCATCTTTCTTCTTGACAAAGAAGAAAGAGACTACCTGGGGGAAATTGGATGGACAAATTTTCCCAGCATGAAGGTTTTCATCTAGAAAGTCTTCGGTGGCTTTCTGTTCTTTGGGGGAAAGGAGATACAGTTTCTGACTTTTGGGATGAAGGATTTGATGAGGTTGATTTCATGGTCGTAGGAACGAGAGGGGGAAACGTGGTCAGTAGCTTCTTTGGAGAAGACTAAGGAGAATTGGGAATATTTGGGGGGAAGGGTCACTTTGGGTTTGGCAGCTTCGGCAGCTACTGCAAGTTCAGTGGTGGTGGTGAGGCGAGCAACAACAGGGGACCCTAGGGGGGTGAAGCAGGATCCATAGCGAACAATCCGTTGGATGGTTTGGAATTGTCAAGCTCAGTTGATAAAGGCAGACTCTTTTTTCCATTGATTGTACTCATAGAGGCAAGAGTCAGTGATGGTGTTTACATTTATGTGGTGAGGAGGTCGGGTAGGGGATTTATAAGAGGAGTTGTGTCGCTTAATGTCGATTTCATGAGAGGCAAAGAGGAATTTGGATTCATCGACGGATTTGTCGATGGAGAGAGTTCGATTGATCCAGTTGATAACTGGGTTGGTGGCGCGGAGCCAGGGGAGTCCAAGGATAATGTTGTCCTTTAAGGACATAATATGAAAGTCGACCTTTTGGGCAATTCCTTCTATATTGATAAACAGAGGGCAGGTGTGTTTGATGTCCTTTTTGTTAAAAGATCCATCGGCATTTCGAGAGCGAATAGGTATGTCCAGTTTGATTACAGGGAGTTGGTGTCGTTTGACAAAGTTGTAGTCAATGCAGGAGAGGTCTGCTCCGCTATCGATTAGGACATAGGAGTCAACGGTTTTCAAGGTATGCGAGGGTATTTTCAGTTGTAAAGGAATTCTCATAGATTGGCTTGTTACTGGTACAGATACAGATGCACAGGTAAATTCTGGGGAGTCTTGCGTTGACCGATGTTCCCCTTCTAAAAATCCCAAGTGAAGTGTACTCTTGCCATGGTTGCTTCTTCATCATCATCATCTAGCTCAATAAGAGCCAGAACTTCTTCCTGGGCGACTCATTGAACCTGCTTAATGGTGGGTTTCTTTGATTCTCAGGGGAAGGACGGGCAGGCGGAGCTAAGGTGACCTGCTTTGCGGCAGCGGAAGCAAAGACCTTTCTCCTGACAGCGGTGTCGCTCTTTGGAAGTTAATTTGGGAACTTTAATGGAGTCCACATCCATAGCATCAGAGTCGCAGGTGATTTTGGAGGAATATGATGGAATATAAGAAGAGGGTTTGGTGTGTCGATGGGCGACTTCTTCAGCATGTTCCCACTGGGTCTGGCAATGTATAGCTTTTTTGTACCAATTGTCGATAGTATCAGGAGGGGTTTCCATCTGGAAGATTCATTGCATAAGGGAAGGGGGAATAGCAACGGAGTAGTAGCCAATGAGGACAGCATGGTCAGTGATTCCAGATAGGACAACATTGTTCTGGAAGTTAGAGTTAAACTCAGTGAGGGATGGGCAATAGATGACTCGTCCATTTTTCTTTTGAGAGGTCATCTGCTTGGTGGACAACCAAGCAATGGCGTTGTTTTTCTGATCATGGTATTCGAAGGAAGTTTTGAACACAGTACAAAAGTTGGCCCAGGTTCTGAAGTTGATAACCACACTGGCAATAGCACGTTGTCTGAAGATGGAGGCCCAGGTAAGGGCAGATCCTTTGGTCATATAGGAGAGGGCGAAGGTGATTCTTTTAGGATCGGAGTCGTAGATGAGCTTATTCGTGTGGAGATAAAATTAAACAGAGTGAAGCCACTGAATGGTAGTGTCGTAGGATCCGTCATAGTGTTTTGGGGTGCCGATGTGGAGTTTGGTGGGACAAGCTGTCATGATGGGTGGTGGTGGTCTGGGAGGAGGGAAAGGGTTAGGTGGAAGTTGAGGAAAGACTTGTTGTCTTTGGTGGGTGGGTGGGGAGGAAGGTGTGGGAGGGCAAGGTAGGACTAGGGCAGTGAAGGTTTGGTGGGCGAGGTCAAGGTCTTCTTGTTCTTCTTCTAGAGAGAAGAATAGGAGGTCAGTAGTTTCAGGGTTCGTAGGGGTTCTTTCCTGGGGAGTAGAACCATCAGAGGTTTCTTCCTGGTTGGAACGGTATCCGAACCAAGTGGAGGTCGAGGGGGTTCATCAGGAAATGGTGGCGAGCTACAGCAATGATAGTCGCAAGATCAAAGTTAGACCTTTTGTTACGGTTGGTCCGGGTAGGGCCAAACATAGCCTTAGTCTTTCGTAGGTTCAAAGGTTCAACCTTTGTTAAGGTTGAGTTTAAGTTTTTCAAAGAAGAGAGTGTCCACTCAGAAGTAGGATGGAGACTTGGAGAGCATTTTCAGGGAGTAAAGTTGGATGTATTCCTAAGGAGGTCTAACTTAGGGATACATGATAAAGATGACAGGTTTATATACTATTGGAGAGCTGGAATGACTAAGCAAAAGGAAAGCCAAAGAACATTGTGGAATGTTCAAGAAGTAAGCTGTGAGAAGAAGATAAGGAAAGAAGTATGAGAAGCATGGAATATTACAGAACAAGGGAGAACATAATGGAACGTTACAGAATGTGGAAGAATGTTCAAGAAGAAAGCGGATTTAGTAAGGGAAAGAAAGAAATCATAACATATTTACACTACTAATGCTCTTTTAGACTTAGGAGCTAATGTAATCTATATTGACCAAAACTTCACTAATCAAAGGAAGCTTCCATTAAAAACTTTATCTAAACCAATTCCCATCTTTAACATGGATGGGACATCTAATTCTACAAGGTCCATTATTCACAGTGCAGATATAGTAATCAAATATCAGAGATATGCCAAAAACCTTAATGTTAAAGTAATAGATCTAGGCAAGAACCAAATGATCCTTGGATATAAATATACTTGGCTGAGGCAACACAACCCTGATATTAACTGGAAAACTAGAGAAGTACACTTATGTACCTGACTGTACAGATGACTGTGCTACACTCCTAGAATATTCATGGATAAATCAACTCTATGATGAAGAACAAGAAGCCTTTCATCATATCCATGCAATCAAGCAAAAAGCAGTTCTTAAGAAAGAACCCCCCAAAAGGGATTCAGCCAAAGAACTGGTATCAAAAGTATATTATCACTTCTTGAAAACACTTACAAAGAAGGATTTAGAACAGATGCCATTAAGAAAGCCTTGGGATCATGCTATAAACTTAAAGGACATATTTGTGGCAAAAAAGGGCCAATTGATTCCCCTTTCTATCACAGAGCAGCAGGAAGTCATGGAATTTGTAGAGGATCAACTAAAGAAAGGATACATTCATCCTTCTAAATCTCCACAAATGTCTCCTGTGTTCTTTGTTCCAAAGAAATATGGTTGCAAGTGCATGGTACAAGATTACCACTATCTCAACGAGCATACCATAAAGAACAACTATCCACTTCCACTCATTTTGCAACTTGTTGATAAGTTACAAGGCTCTAAATGGTTTACCAAAATAGACTTACATTGGGGATATAACAACATACATATTAAAGAAGGTGACAAATGGAAAGTAGTATTTGTCTGTCACAAAGGAAGTTTCAAACCCCTTGTCATGTACTTCAGGCTTTGCAACTTCCCTGCCACCTTCCAAATCATAATAAGTGAAATCTTTGCAGATATGCCAGAAGTCAAAGTATATATTGATAACATCATGATCTTTACAAACTCCCTTGACATCAAGGTTTATAAACGTGTTGTCACACAGGTATTACAATATTTAGAAGATAATGATCTCTTTGCAAAACCAGAAAAATACAACTTTAGTGTCCAAGAAGTAGAATTCCTCAGAATGTATGTTTCTAGGGAAGGAATCAAGATGAATGATGAAAAGGTTAAAGCCATTCAGAAATGACTGGTACTCCTCAATGTGAAAGGTGTCAGAAGCTTTCTTGGTCTCACAAACTTTTATAGAAGGTTCATTAAAGATTATGTTCAAATCACTAGATCTTTAACAGATCTTATAAAGAAAGATGAACCCTTCATCTGAAATAAAAAATGACAACAAGTGTTTGACATGCTTAAAAATGCATTCACCACTGCCCCTATCATTGCATACGCTGACAAGAACAAGCATTTTCATCTAGAAATGGATGCTTCAGATTTCACAACAGAAGTAGTGCTATTCATAGAAATAGACAAGAAATGGCATCCAGTTGCCTTCTCATCATATTTCATGTCAAAAGAAGAACAGAATTACTTCACTACCAGAATCTATTACATTGTTACGGTTGGTTTGGGTAGGATCAAACGTAGCCTTAGTCTTTCGTAGATTCAAAGGTTTGACCTTCGTTAAGATTGAGTTCAAGGTTTCAAAGAAGAGAGCATCCATTCAAAAGTAGGATGAGGACTTGGAGAGCAGTTCAAGGAAGTGAAGTTGGCTGTATTCCTAAGGAGGTCTAACTTAGGGATACATGGTAGGAATGATGGACTTATATACTGTTAGGAATCTGGGATGACTAAGTGAAAGGAAAGTCATAGAACACCATAGAACGTTCAAGAAGTAAACCGTGAGAAAAAGATATATAAGGGAAAAAGCACAAGAACACTGTAGAGCGTTCAAGAAGTAAACCGTGAGAAGAAGATAAAGGAAGAAGTGCAATAAGCATGGAGTGTCATGGAGTATGGGAGAATATGATGGAACATCGTAGAATGTGAAAGCATGTTCAAGAAGAAAGCAAACTTAGTAAGAGAAAGAAAGAAATCGTAACATTACCCCTGTACTAGAATCAAATCTGTGATGAAGATAGTTTCAAAGATCAATATACCCGCCACAGGGGGAACTGGTTATGTTGGCTACAGCGCTGTCAGAGTAGTTGTCATAGTTGTCATACTCTGGGGATGGAGAATGACAACAAGGGGGAGAAACAGGGAGGATACAATGAGACCTGCGTGAGGAGGTAGAGGAGTAAGGTCCGCGTGAAGAGGGGCGAGATGAACCTCGAGAAGAGGGATGAGAGGAGCCATGGCAAGAAGGAGGAGAAGGACGACAGAGGGGGCAACTGCTGAGATGATGACCAGGGCTCCAATGGAGACAAGAGGGGCACTAGTAGACGGGGCAGTTGAGACAAATGTGACCAAGTCATTGGCAGGAGAAGCAGGCCTCATTGTAGCATGGATGAGAAGTGAGGGGAGAGGAACCATTTTCTTCAGTCCAGTAGGTGTTGAACCTAATGTTAGCCTCAGCAGGTGTGAAGTTTCGATGGTTTCCCCTGGTCCAGGCATATTCAATGGCTCTGAGAGTCTCTTCCTCAATAGGGGAAAGGGGGGAGGAAGAGGTGGAGTCAGGGTTTCTAGTGAGGGTGGAATAAAAAGAAGCAAGGGAGAAAGTGATGGAAGCGAGTTCCTGGAGGTAACGGTCAAGGTCCTCAAGAAACTTGAGCATATTGAGTTGGTAAAGGGTAATTAAGAGGTAGCCTTCAACGTCCCTTTGGATCTGGCGGACTTGCCTGATATATTGGGCAAGGGAGGAGTTGCAGAGGAAGGCATGGTAGAGAGCATACAGGAGGGACCCCATATTGAGGAAGGAGTCGATTGCGGTGGATAGGTGGGGGTCATGCATGCTGTTGATGAGTCTGGTGAGATCTATGGCATTGGGGAGATCGTCCCTTGTGTGGTGGGCGTGGGTAGGTACATCGACAGAGAAAATCCCATGATGGGAGGTGGTGGTGGTGATGGCAGGTGAGGGGGCATAGGGGGCTTCAAGGGTAATGGAGAGGTTGTTCTGAGAAGACATAGCAAGTAAAGTTCTAAAAGATATCAAAAGGAGGAAATGTGTTTGTAGGTAGAAAGTTAGAAAGAGAAAATGGAAGGGTGAAGTTTCTTATAGTTAGAAAGAGCGGACTTGGCATTTTTCAGGTTCCGTTTTGGGATCCAGGAGTCTTCTTTGGCTGAATATCCTTTCCATCGGATCAGGAAGAAGTGGTTGTTGCGAGGTCTGCAGTGGCATAAGATCTTCTTGATCTCGTATTTTTTCTCTCCACCGATAAGGTCCAGGGGAGGTGCAGGGAAGTTCTTCCCATGGATGGAGTTCTCCTTGTATGGAGATAGAAGAGAGGCGTGCAACATGTTGTGGATATACCACATTTTAGGGAGGTGGAGTTGATAGATGATAGGGGAGAGAACTTTAGTGATAGTGAATGGACCTTCATGTTTTGGGGCGAATTTTGAGTTAGAGATGGACCTTTTCAGGTTCCTAGCTTCGAGCCAGACTTTGTCTCCTTTGGCAAAGGGGGTGAAGTTGCAGCAAACTCGAGAAGCCATGACTTGGCAAGCGAGCTCATTAGCGGCAAGGGCTTCGTCTCGAGCTGCAGAGAGGGACTTTAGATGGGATTCTACTGCAGAAATAGAAGAGTCGGAGATTAAGGAGGGAAGGGCACGGGGTTCATATCCCATCATGAGATAGAAGGGGGATTGGTTGGTAATGGAGTGAGGGCGGTGGTTGTGAGGGAATTCTGCCAGGGAGATCCTTTTGGACCATGAAGAAGAGTTAGCACCACAGAAGATCTGAAGATAGGTTTCAACTTCCTGGTTTATGTGTTCCATCTCTCCACCAGTTTGGGGATGATAGGTGGTGGAGAGGGAAAGGTCATAGTTTAGGAGTTTTCCAAGTTCTCTGGCGAATGCAGAGGCGAATTGGGGACCATGATCTGAAATGATTTTGTTGTAGAGTCCAAATAGGAAGACCTTGAGGAAAAAGAGGGAAGCAATTTCCTCAGCAGTGACGGATTTCTTAGTGGAACAGAGAATTACCCCCTTAGTAAACCCATGGTCTACCACGACCAAAAGGAAATCGAAGCCAGTGGAGGGGGGAAGGTCGGTGATCAGATCATAAGAGATCTGCTGGAATGGCCGTGAGGCCGAGGATTTGATTGGAGTTAAGGGGGGAATGGTGGAGTGTGTGTTGGACTTGTTTTGCTGGCAGGTTGCACAGCCTTCAACATATTTCCTGACATAAGAGGCCAGGCCAGGCTACCAGAACTCTGCCAAGACGAGTTGGCGGTGTCTTCTTTCTAGACAAGACGACAAAAAACCAACCAAAAATAGGTAATCCCCAGACAATATATCTTGTCTCCACAGGCTAGAACACTTTGCTCAAGGGAAGTACAAGAAGTGTACCCTTGGCAGAGTTAGAGGTAATGGATATGATTCTGAGTAGGAAGGGGAAAATCTAGTATACCAGGAGCTGTGGTTTGTTCACCAATCCTCCACGTAAGTTTACAAATTGGTTGTTAAAGATGGTTTCAGCTAATAGTCTGGTTAGTAAGGGTGATCTTAGGTGTATTATGCACCTAATAAGCTCAAGATAATGGCAATGGGTTGCCTAGTAACTGTGGAAACTTGTACTTGAATAGTATGAAAGGTAGGCGATTTAGAAACTTGGCCTAAGTTTCGCCTATGCTAATGGTTTGTGTGTAGGGAACTCCTGGGAGTATTACATCCAGAAGTAGTGCTTAGGTAAGCAGAGGGTCGTGTTAGGTTGCTTAGTCACTCAGCCGGTTATAGCAAACTCGGTCTTGTTGTATACTAAAAAGCTATAATAAAAGGCCAAAAGTGTAGACTTAAGCTAATTCCTTAGGATAGTAAGTCTAGGCAAGATAGGGGTAGGAGGCCTATAGGTAGGTCGTCCTAATGAGCCCTAGCAAAGGTTTGCTTAGGGAAATGCTAATCAGAAAGGTAAATGGGTTGCCCTAGGAATGTAGCATCTAGATGGCAAGATGTTGAGATGTCAAAATGACAAGATGACAAGATGCTGGGGTAATCCGGCAAGATGCTGAGATTTTGAGATGTCGAGATGCTCAGTTCCTGGTTGGTAGTTAACTTGACAGTACACTTAGTAGACTCAGAAGGGTTATTATAACTCAATCTTATTGTCTCAGCTAAGGAGTAGGCAAGTTTGGCTTAGAGGGGCGAAGTGTAGTCCTTATTTGGTACTACAGGACGCTTAGGTTGCTTACTAATAGGGACCAGATGCCTTTTGTTGCCCAAAAAGGGGTTTCTTCCAAAAGGATAGTCTTAGAAACTTGTCCTTTATTTAGGTACAAGTTCTAATAGCCTAGTAGTAGATCTAAACTCCTATTTACTTTGCTCTGGGGTACCCTGCCTTATTAGGTCTTATTAGGTTTCCCAGGAGATCTCTTATCAGATGAGATTATCTGAGGTAGAAGATAAGATTCACTCCTATAGGCCAACATGCTTCCCTTTATATACATAAATACAGGAGGCTGTGCTAGCCAATCAGAGGGCTTGGTGGCTTATAAATTAAGGCACAATTGCTTACTCATGCCAGGCACAAGCTGTCAAACCCAGGCACACTAAAGGAAAGCACTTTGAGCCAAGATGTTCAAATTTGGAATGCTCTGTTAAAGAGGCTGGCTATGCTGTGCAGTGCTGTACAGACTAATGGGTACAAGGTCACATGATAGCTATGGGTCACATGACCACTTCGTCTTACTGGCACTTAGCTAAGTAATCAGATAAATAAAGAGGAATCAAAGAAATAGTATGCTATGTACATATTTGCAAGTGTAAGGGTATGACTAGAGAGATTAATGAATATCTCAATAA
>JBBPRR010000789.1:0-16449 GCA_038093115.1 Hortiboletus flavorubellus | reverse complement strand
GACAGTGAGAAACACTCTCAAGAAAGCCTCATGAAAGGCTGTGGTGAAGAAAAAGAAACCATTACTATTTAGAAATCATAAGAAGGGGAGGTTAGCCTTTACTCTTAAGTATCAGGATTGGACTGTGGAGGGTTATATGGTTACATGAGACCAAAATCAATAGGATTGGGTCAGATGGGCAAGAGTATATGTGGAAAAAGAAAGGTAAAGGGCTGATTTCTACAAAGGTCAAAGGTACAGTTGAGTTTTGAGGAGGCTCACTGATGGTGTGGGGCTGCATGGGATGGAATGGAGTGGGAGTTTTGAGTGAAGTGGAGGGAAGGATGAATGTTGAACAATATGTGGTCATCTTGAGACAGGGGTTGTTGAAAGGCATGAAAGAATCTAAAATTCCAAAAGCTAACATTATCTTTCAACAAGATAATGACCTCAAGCATATCTTTAGAAGAACTCAGGAATGGTTTGAAGATCAAGAGATCAAGCTCCTGGACTGGCCTGCACAATCTCCAGACCTTAACCCTGTTGAACATTCTTGGAATCATCTCAAAAGGAGCCTTTTTTCCTATGAAAATACCCCTAAAGGAGTCCATGAACTATGGGAAAGAGTAGTGGAAGAGTGGGGAAGAATTTCTGTGGAACAGTGTCAAAAGTGGATAGAAAGCATGCCTAGAAGACTTGAAGCAGTTATCAAGGCAAAAGGGGCTCATACCAAGTACTAAGCACTTAAATTATATAAAGTCAAAAAACTGTCCGAATGAGTTATCATTTTGAAATGGTTGCCATTTCATTAGGTTTCCACCAATTGCCTTAATCCTTGATGCTATAGAAAGCCAATGGCAAGTACTCTATTTCATACACTAACATAATGACAGTCCAGGTTAGGGTTGTTGCAGGATATCAGCTTCAGATGAAAATGTGCAAACATGCGGACAGTTTTTTGAGCCACTGTATCTGAGGTTCTTGGTGAACATATTGGCAGGATTGTCAGTCCCTTCGATATAGAAAATCTCTACATGCTGATCGGTGAAACAACCCTAGAGCATAGCTCCCTTGGGTTGCCAAATAGATTCTTTGACTCTGAGAGCGAAGAAAGAAGAGGCTTGTCAGGCCAATAGAGTCCTTCTTATAGTGTTTAGGGGAAAACACCAAGAGAACTAGACTGAAGTTCTCTGGCACTGGCATTGAGCCTTAAGTACCTACTAGAGGTATGTACATGTTGCAACTGTATCTAACAATCTGGGAATGAAAGAGGAAAAGGACATACATAGGATGAAACGGAAGTTAAACACATGAGGTCAATACATAGTGTGGCAGAATGGAAGAGAAGCGTAACATATGTAAAACATATGTATCAAGGAATGGAAGGAAAGCATGATCAAACGCTTCTGTGAAAAGATGAAACATAGATCTGAAACAGAGGTGTGAAACGGGGAAGATGAGAAGTCTCATGCATGAAATGGAGTGAAGAGGTGAGACAACTGTGACATATGAGATTAAGGCAAGTGGAATTGAGATAAGATAAAGATAAGATTGTCTGTTGTTATACGTGGAAAACGTTAAGTCCAACAAACATAGGGATATGGGAATATACCGATCATAACACTACCCCTCTTCTAGGGATTGACTTTCAGGCGATTCAGGAGTGGAGACCTGCATTTGGTATAATTCACATAGGAGTTAAATAACCTCGAACTGGGCAAAGGTCATGGACAGTTTTTGTGGGGTATTCAGATGAAGGATGTGGAATTCGTGAATGATGTCTTGAGCGCCAGAAAGATTCCCAAGTGGCTCCCATGTATGATCTGTCTGCTCAAAACCTTTCCAATGCACCAGGTATTCGAGACAGTGTCCCTTCAATTGGGAATCAACTAAATAATCTACTTCGTGAACTCCTTTGCAGTCCTTAGTGATATCGACTGGGCTAGGCTGGATGATGGGTTGACCAGGCAACTGTTCCTTGTAAGGTTTGATGCAAGAGATGTTTACAACATTATGAATTTTCATTCCCTTGGGAAGTTTAAGCTTAACCGTATTGGGACCCATGAGTTCTAGAATAGGAAAGGGGCCTAGCCACCATTTTATTAACTTCTTGGATTGGCATGTCAAGCACAGGTTATCTGTGGCTAACCAGACCTTATCTCTGACCTTGTATTGTGGAGCTTCGGACCAGTGTTTGTCTATTTGAGCTTTCATGTGCTCTTGGGATGCCTTTAGATTATTTCTTGTTTCCTCTAAAGTCTTGCTCATCAGATTGGCAAACTCCATAGT
Organism: Hortiboletus flavorubellus; assembly: GCA_038093115.1. Classification (NCBI taxonomy): domain Eukaryota; kingdom Fungi; phylum Basidiomycota; class Agaricomycetes; order Boletales; family Boletaceae; genus Hortiboletus; species Hortiboletus flavorubellus. The sequence goes on along the minus strand of JBBPRR010000789.1, from coordinate 14,181 downwards.
AGCTGGTGCTTTGGAGGCATGATTGTTCCACATCCATATGGGGGACATATGAACATGTAATTTTGAAAGGGGTTTTCTTTGAAGATGCTGAGATCTTTGAATTATATGAAAACTGTGTGATTGGAAGCCAGTCTGACCATTCTTCCTGCTTTTTGGTGCAGAACATGTGAAGATACTACTAAAGATCTTGATTTATGCACTCTGTTTGCCTGTCTGTCTGTGGATGGTGTGCAGTGGATAATTTAGACTTAATTTTGAGACACCTGCAGACATCTTGCATAACCAGGGAAGCAAACTGCAGTCCACGGTCCAATACCAGGGTAATCCATGGTTCTTCCATATGTGGTGAAAATATAATTTAATGGTGTCCAGCACTGTGACTGTTTTGTTGCATAGGATAAATACTGTTTCTTTAGAGAGCCGATCTACAACAACGAGAATGGAGTCAAAGCCGCCAGAGGAGAGAAGATCAATAGTGAAGTCAGTGGAGATGTCCTGCCAGTGACCTTCTGGAATAGGAAGTGGGATTAACATGCCTGCCGGGGTGCAATTACCTTTTTTCATGCATGCATAGCGATCACATTAAGCAACATAGTCTTTGACGTAAACGGTCATGTTGGGCCACCAGTAGCTTCTCCTCAGAAGTTCTATGGTCTTTTCATAACTGGGGTGATCAGTGATTGGAGAGTCATGACAGGTTTTTATGATAGATAAACAAATGGATTTGTCATCAGGGACAAAGACTTTTCCTTCTTGGTTTTGTAATACTTCATCAACACAGCATACTCCGTGCTCTTTGCATAGTTCCTCAATTTCACTCTTTTTGAGCATGTGTACTTTCTTCTTGATTGAATATACAGTAGAATTTGTTCACCTTTATTGTGGATTGTGACTGGGATGGTCTGTATCCACTCCAGCAGAATCATTGTGATTCCTTCATTGTCGTGTTCTATGCCGACTGTATGGTCTTCTCTTCTAGAGAGTGCATCAGCTTTGACGTTAGTAGCACTGGGCTTGTAGATGAATAGATAGTTGAAGCGAAAGAGCCATTGCCACTAATGGGCTTGTCGTTGGTTCAGATTCTGTGATTGCATAAAATACTTCAAGTTGACATGGTCGTTCCAGATCTCAAACTAGTGATGAGAGCCTTCTAGATAGTGCTGCCAGATTTCCAATGCTTGGATAATGCTCAACATCTCCTTATTGGTAATGGAGTAGTTTCGTTTTGCAGACGTCATGCTATGACTGGAAAAGGCAACTGAGTGCCATTTGTCTTCTTTCAATATAGATAACACAGCTCCTGTGGCATAATCTAAGGCGTCAGTTTCAAGGTGGAATTGACAATCAATATCCAGGAATGCCAGGATGGGTGCTGTGGTAAAATGTTCCTTAAGCATGTCAAATGCAACTTGTTGAGCTTCTTTTCACTTGAAGGGCTGTTCTTTCTTCAATAGATCATTCAGGGGATGAGTGTGCTGCACATAGTCCTTGATGAACCTTCGGTAGAAATTGGCAAGTCTGAGGAAACTACAGACTTCTTTGATGTTTTTTGGGTTTGGCCATTCCAAGATGGCTTTGACTTTTGAATCGTCCATTCTAATTTCATCAATATCAACCATCATGCTGAGGAATTCTATTTCCTTTTTTGAGAAGAAACACTTTTCGGGTTTGACAAAGAGATCATTTTCTTCTAATCTTTGCAATACTTTGCGCACAACTTTGTTATGTTTATCTTGGTCATCAGTCTTAGTAAATATCATGAGGTCATCAATGTAGATCATGATTATGTCTTTCATATCAGCAAATATTTCATTCATTATTGCTTAGAAGGTGCCAGGAAAGTTGCATAGCCCAAAGTATATGACTAGGGGTTCAAATGCTCCTTTATAGCAGATAAAAGCGGCCTTTCATTCATCACCTTCTTTGATATGGATGTTGTTGTAGCCTCATCAAAGATTCATCTTTGTAAATAGCTTAGCCCCTTTCAGCTTATCCACCAATTGGGAAATTAAGGGTAGCAGGTAGTTGTTCTTAACCATGTGTTCATTTAGATAACAGTAATCCTGTACCATGTATTTCTTGCCATCTCTCTTAGGAATGAAGAATACCGGTGAGGTTTGAGGGGATTTGGAGGGATGGATATATCCTTTGGCCAGCTGATCATCTAGAAAAGTGACGACCTCCTCTTATTCATATGCAGATAAAGGGATGATGCAATCTTTCTTGGGTTCAAGCGTGTCTTTGAGGTCAATGATGTGATCCCATAGTTTTCTTATCAGCATCCTTTAAGATTCAGTTTTGCTGAATACTTTTAGATAGTTGTGATACTGCAGGGGTACAAGCTATTCCACCAATACATTCATTTTGGACTTTTTCTCTAGGACGTGAATTGTGGCATGAACCTGGTATTGGATATCTTTTTCTTCCTTTTCAATCATGCGAATGAAGACCGGCTTTTTTTGAAGGATATGACAGTGTCTTGGACAACATGTCATTCATACTGAGCCCTTAACCCAATCAATTTCCAGGTTGTGGTGTTTCAGTCAAAAGAATTCAAGAATCAAAGTGTTCTTTTCAAGGTCCATTACTTCAGCTGTGACTTTCTTATGATGGCTCTGATATTTGATCATCAAGTCCATGGAGTGTGTGATATTTCCTGCAGAGTTCTTGGTTCTGTCTACATTACAAATGGGAATTACATGTCATAATTTAGATAGGGGGAGTTTGGGCTTTTCTGTCCAAGATCTGGATCTGTTAATAAAGATCATGTTTGTGCCACTGTCAAGCAGGGCATCGACTTTCGTAAGGGAGTGGCATGCACTCAGGGGTGTGACTTTGATGGACATCATAATTTCCTGTGTAGGGTTGAGATTACATACAAAGACTTCGTGGTCTGGGATTTCAGAAAGGTAATTGAAGAATAAAGTCTTTGGGGAATTTTCTTTCTTTGAGAAAGAGGAATCAAGCACAGGTTTAACAGCCCTGCCATGCTCACTAGGAGACACCCTTAACGTGTAGGTAAATGGAAAATTACCAGCTGAGTCATTGTCATCCAACTCCTTAACTGGCAAAGGTGAATACTTATTCAAAAAAGAACCCTCAGAACACCCAGATACATTCTATGGGCTCAGGGTTTTCCTGACTTCTTGTGCATAGCCTCCTGATCCTTGAATCAGGTGGCTGCTTCTTCGAATGACATACCTTTGATTGAGGCCAAGAAGTCTCGATCTTCCAATTTTCCTTTCAAGGCCTGGCAGACCTTACGTTCATCATCAGTGGTGCTTTTTCCATCTTCCCAGGACGTGTGCACTTCTTGTGCATTGCAGCTGTTTCCTTTCTTACAGCCTTTCTTGTGCTGCCCACCGAGCCATTTGCACATGAGGCAGGCAACGATTGGTTTTGGGCAGTTTTTGGTAAAATGCCCTTCTTTACTGCAGTTGTAGCAGCCTTTGTTAGCAGCCCCAATATCCATGATATTGGGGTCATGCTTTGAAAATTGTAGAGCCAAAGCTCACTTCTGAGTTCTGCCCCTGATGAAATCAAGGGACTCTTGCGCCATGCTAACCCATCTGATCTCTTGGAGATAGAGTGTGGGCAAAGCTCGACGGTTTCCTTCTCTGAAAATTTGGGCAATGATTGCCTCACGGATGTTCTTTTCTAACAGCTCAACCGCATATAAGGCGTTGATTGCTGCTTGGCAATAAAGTACTTCCCATTGGATAATGAAGTCATCTGTGGGGGAATCTCCTTGGTAACATTTATTCAATTGGGCGCATGCTCAGTTCTTCTGATTGGTGCTCCTAAAGAGCCCTTCCAATTCATCAACCAAGGTATCCCAGTCATACGTTCTCCCTTGTTATAGTCTTGTTTGGGCAAATTCGCCTGCTTTAGCACCCTTGAGTCATGAGAGGACTGCGACGACTGCCTCGTAGGAGGTAGGGGTGATGGTATTGGTATTGATTTCTAGCCATGCCTTAATCTTGGCCCACCATTCCTCAAACTTGGCTTTAGACCCATCATATTCTCCAGGATCTGAGAAAACTTCTACTTGTTGTGATGTTTCTCCTGCTGCTGGCACTGCTCCCCCCGCTAGTGCTGCTGTGGTGAGCATATTAACTTGGGTCTGTAGTTGGTTGTTTGTGGTGGTGAGTTGTGTCACTTGATTGGTGACTGCTTATAAATCCATCATTCTATCATTACATTCTGCCAAAATGGCAATTATCTTATCCTCCCATGATATGTATTGTGACATCTGTGAAAACTTGGTTGATTCATTGGGACATTGCTATGTAATGAGGAGGAGTTTCTCTACTTGATATGGTAGCATTCCAGGCGATCGTGTTATAATGATGCAGTAATTTGTTGGGATTGTCATCACCAATTGATGCAAATTGGTTACAGAGTCAAATTTTGGCTGTCGGATCCATGATGATGCATTACTAGTTAGTAGTGATGCATGAATAACGCATCATGTTGCATAAAAACTATGCTGGTAGTGCCTCAATAGTACACCACTTATGCATCATTCCGAATCTCACATTCAGGATTGGTGTCTCCAATTTAGGAATCCACCACTGAACCTGCTGCACCAGGCACACTCATATGATCTACAGCCTGCCCCTGCAAACCTTCGCCTTACTGGCATCCGAATCTCCTTATATGGTGGCCACCATCAAGGCAACCCTGTGTGATCTACATTAATGCGCTACATCCCCCCCGTCTCCAGCATCTGCACTGGCATTCACTATGCTTACTCAGCGCCACAGAAAGCTGACCCTGCCAAGCTGATCTACAATCCAACCTTTCAAACCTTCAGGCATCTGAATTTCCTCATTTGTGATGGCTACCATCAAGGTACCCTCTACATTGATACAGCACATTCCCCTTCCCTTCGTACCCTACCAGCTTCTGCAGTGGGCCAGTGGCACTCGCTGCGCTTACTCAGCACCTCTGAAAGCCGACCCCACCAAGCATTGCATACACATCCAGAGTATTGCCCATTGCATCAGATCTGACTTGGCTGTACCCAGCACCCTCCAATAGGTACGTCACAATGATGCATGTTGAATGTTACTCATGGATGTATTTTGATGCATTAAAACGGGTGTGCCAGCTGTGCCTGCCATTCAATAGGTACATCACTATATCATACATCATTCATGCATGGATGTACAAGGCGTGAGCAACTCAGATCCGTGTTGCATTGTGATGCATCAGTTTACACCGCTGGGATCACACCAGTTTCCAAGGTAAATACATGAAGATCACAAGCGTCCCAATGCCTACACCCCCATTCATACATCAAGTATTCATAACTACTATCATGCCTGCCATGTCTAAACTCTAAAACCATACGAACCACCACCAAAGTTGCCAGAGCATCACTCTATGACCAAGAATGCAATCCATCAAATTCCAAGAGATGATCTACTTAGTTTTCATTTTCCTTTGCATGCAGGTTAGTGCTAGCTTACAATATCCATGTGAGACTGACGTACTTTTTCGCCCCACTGTTGTTACTGTCACCCATTCGTTTGAGCATATTCTGCTCAGGAGGGTTTTGATGCTGTTCCGCTGCTACAAAGCTTGTGGTGTTCATTCTGATGGCGTCTGCAAGTTCGTTACGCCTCAATTTTTTAGGAATTCATTTCGATGTGCGGGACTCTTCAGGAGGAGGTATAGGGATCTGTGGACCCCGCGCAGCTTTCGAGGTGTGTGCCTTTGGTACAGTCTGTATCAGTGTGCAGCTGGTTGCCTGCATTTCAGGAACTGTCTGGGTATTTGGCAGTGGGAGCACAGTCTTTTGAGGATGTGGTGCTCGTTTTGGAGGCGCTACTTTGCCAGCCTGGCTCTAAAGATGGAGGTGTGAAGCTTTCAGCGGAAGTCTGGTAGACGACATCAGTGGGATTGGCTGTGGCTGTGTCTCCCTGCTCGAAGGGTTGTCAGACATTGGCAGAAGGGGTAGCGCAGATGCATTCATGGATTGGTATGTACTTGTAGAATGCTCCGCAGAGACAGGCATATTAAATGAGTCAAGATTAATACCAGTGAAGTCCCACAGGCCATTCAACATATTGCTGAATGAAAAACCTGGTGCCAGCATTCCACCACTGCTGTGATAATCTGGTGATATACTATAGCCGAGAACGGTGGGCTGAGTAATTAATTCACCACCTGAGGTTCCTGGAAAGAAGCCGTGCATGCCGGGGTTTGAGTCAATGGCGAGTGCTGCAGGATTTGAGCCAAATGGTGCAAGCGGATGACCTAGTCCCCCTAATCCCACATTGATCACATGCATACTGAGGCCAAGACCCATTGAGACACCAGGATTGTGTGACTTGATTGCACGTCAGTGGATAAGATACAGTAAATCATGATGCATGACATATACCTGAAAGCTTGCAAGTGATGCATCAAAAGCAAGCACTGGCACTAATACACCACTGGCTTCTTGCTGTTTGCTCATTGAGTGGAATGATGCATCAAATCCCTGTCATCATGTGGTTAAAAGGAAAAAGCATCGACCGAATGATTCGCACACCATGTCCCCCTCGTGCCCCTCATGCCCTCCATCTCCTTCATCTCCCCTTTCCTCCTCTGACTCTTTTTCCAATTCAATGGTCTCTTCTTCGACATCATCTTCAGGCTTAGTAGCTTAGTCCGTACACAGTTCATCCTCAACACTGCTACTACTAATAGCCGCATCATCTGGAACATCTAGTCCAGGGTCAAAGTCAAAGTCACTGGACGGATCGAACTCGCTGGATGAGTTGAACTCGCTGGCTGGGTCAAACTTGCTGGCTAGGTCGAACTCGCTGGATGAGTCAATGTTTGAGCTGAATTGAAATTTGCATGTCTCGGAAGCTATAAAGAATCATGGTGAGCCTTGTGAGCCAGTTTACAGTGTATTTACACTCACGGAACAAAACCTCAGTGAAATCCTGAAATGCTGTCAGCACAGTGTTGTCTGCTTGAGGGAAAAGCACTGCAAAGGAGTGTCCTTCAGAAGTCTTATCAGGGTGACATCTACAAAGCGGTGAGTCTTCCATAACAGTCTCAGATTCAAACTTGAAGACTTACGATAACAAGGTAATTTTCCAATTTCTAGATGGATCTAGCCCTGCACATACGAAGGAAATCACAAAGCGAGTCCGTCGTTTGATGATGTCGGCTACACACATGAGCGCAGCAGAAAGATCATCAATCGCTCTGAAGTTCATCAGTGAGTTTAGCAAGCATGAAAAGAACCACGATACTTACCATTGAATCACAGCAGGATCCAAATCCTTGTTGCAGTTGATGTCATCACCGAGTCTCTTCTTGTTCTGCGTCTGTAAAATATACATTTTGTGTATCCTTACTTTCACCTGTTCCGACTCATTCTTCAGGAGCTCTTTGACACATCTACGAGTGGCTGTAAGGATTTCACCGCTGGTTTTAAGTTTACCAGCCTTTCTCTCTGCATCGACAAAGGATTTGATACAATCAGTATATTCCTGGCCATAGAGCTCTGCCTCGCTGAGGATGCATGGATTCTTGCCATTGATTGCCTGTTCAAACACAGATGTGCCCTTTTGCTGAATGCAGGTACAACATGAGTGACCAGTCCTTCAATGGAACCAATTCCATAGTCACTTCAAGTTCACAAGGTCAACAATATTAATCCTGTTTATGAAATCAACAAATTAGCTTACACTTTTGCGATCTTCAGTTGCTTTTCTGAGCTCATCATCTTGTGTTTTTATCAGTGGACCCACAAGGTCGGGAAAGCTGAGCACCCTCTCAGACCACTCATCAAACCATGCACTGTGCAAACCCAGCCAGAAGTGGTAATAGTCTTTGTTCTCTGTACAGAGGAGGTACTTTGGCATCCAGGCTTTCAAAAATTCAGCCTGCTCAGTGGTTGTCCAATGCTTTGGTGCCATCTTCTGTCAGGGTACGAAAAGTTCTTACCCACCACATCAGAACCATTTGGCAAATAATATACTTAGTGCTGGCTGCAAGACCAGCTCAAACTTGAAGAACCCAAAATGTACGTTGCTGACACCGGTATGGTGGAGAAAATCTTATTAAGAAGCATGACACACCCAGGCCGATATGATTAAGCCATAACCTATCAATCTCAAGGGATCTTCCTTTTGAGTGTAGAAAGGCATCGACACTGCCTAGAGATACAATGACTATAATTGGTTTACTAACCCCTGTCCATTATCTCTCCATATGAGAGAGGAGAAACAAAGAGTGATCATAATATGATTTGTGGCCTCAGAATCAAAGGAGTGACTGAAAAGTAGGCATAAAAAAGAACAAGTAATTGTACGGTGTAATAAGTCAGTCGGTTAGTTGCTGACCCTGAACAAGAACTAGTATAGAGCTTGAGAGGTATCCAGAGTCGTACATTAGCATGAACTTGAACGCGAAGCAAAAGTGGACACATTCCATACATGCTAAAGGAATGGTACATCCCTTTCTTGATGACAGGAGTCTCTTTGATCGTTGGTAAATGTAGCGCAACAGTCATGGACCACTCAGGTGCTCTCAATGGCACTCTGTAAAGGGTAGATATGTTACAATCAATGAAATGTTTTGTATTTCTCAGATAAATCTCGCAAAATGGCAATGGACGGACTACGTCCACGTGACCCTGGTATTCCCATCGAGTCAGGAGTTCTGTCCCGCCACTTACCATGGGTAGACCCAAGCTCTATCACACTGAAGCCGAAAGGCTGCTTGCAAAGTGAACCCATAGCAATGCATATTATGTCAAGTGAGTGAATCAACCTCACTGTTTACTCATTTACCAAGTTAGCTATAGAAACCGCCAGCGAATCAGTGTCAAAAACCAGGAAAAATATAAGTTGAACAAGCAACAGTCTGTACAGTCTGTAGGTGACTGATCAAGACTCACCCACTGTATGGGGCAGTGCGCTCTCCAACAGTCCAATGACATTGAGTCGATCTGTCATAGCCAGTGAATGTGTCAGCCCACCAAATACCTGGTATGTTCACTACAGCACTTTAGCTGGTCACCCTTCATAGTCTTACAATGAAGTATAGTCCACTGTGATGGGATTTTGCCAAACTAGAGCAAAATCTTGTATTGATTATTGGCCATTCGCTCATTACGTTTCTAGACTGTGCCATTGAAGATCTTGCAAAGTCGCCCTCGTCTATCTGGTCACTCAAAAATGCATGGCACAGAGCTGGAGACTTGAGGGAAAAAGCAAAGACTCTTCAGCATGAGATTTTACAGGTTGATGGCATTGGAGGTAAATTTTATTGAATTAATAACATGCATACCCATATCAAGGACGTCATGTATGCCCTGGAAGAAGTTGCACTCCATGGGGAGATAGATGCAGATGAGATATTTCGGCTACACCATGAAGGGGAACTGTTCTACCAATCTTGCCCATGTATTTAGCCTTACGTAGATGGGATGACATCATAACAAGAAATTGCGGGTGTACAAAGATATCAACATATCTACTTCTTTACAAACACTTTTGCTGCCCCAGTGTCAATCGCCCTCTGCAACTTAACAAGCCCTGCATGCAACGATATCATCCTGCAAAAGGAGGCACCATTGAGGTGGATGATGGCTGAAGAGGCGACACCCCTAGAATGAATGATTGGACATGTTGATTGGGTAAATCCACGAATCGCACATACCAGTCATCAATTATTCCCACACGATACCCCTTGGTAATGAGATAAAAGGGCCCATCGGAGTTGTCCCTCGGGACTTCGAAAACAAAGCCTTTGTAAGTCTTTTGGAAGCGCATTCCCCCATCGACTTCAGTGGTGGTAACAGGTAAGTTGGCAAGGGAAACAGGCTTAGCGGAAGCTTGGACATCTTTGCAGCAGGAGGGAGATGTGGCCTTGTCAATGATAGCGACGGTGGGTTTGGTCGTAGCAGCAGGGCTGATAGTAGCAGCAGCAGGCTCCTGTGTGTCGACACTAGCATTCGCAGCCGAGATGACCTTTAACGCCTCAGCGGGTGTGAGGGACAGACCCTCCAGAAGGCAAAGAACAGTAGCTATAGTTCTGATGTCAGCCATGCAAGCTTGCTTAGGATAGATGCTTACCGAGGTCAGATTGGGTCATGTTGATGCAGTTGCTGGGGGCAAATGTGGTGTTTCTCGCTTGATGATCGAGCCTTATATGCTGCTTACAGTGCTCAAATCCTGTCTAATTTATCTTGAAATGGATAGAGTATTGGTACTCAAGATAGGTGGGCGAGAATCTGGTGCAACTCACTGCTATGAGTCGCATGGGTGGGGCATTCCCGGGCACACGTGGTTGTGGTTCAAACACGAGGTTATGATTCATGTTCATCTCCGAGTCTGCAAATTAGGCAAGTGAGAACAAAATGCTGCAGCTAGTGATTTATGAGAGTTAACCAATATTTATATATCTTCTTGCCAGTGAGATCGGTTGGAAAGTTGAGATACATAAAGAGAAAGTTGGAGACACGCACACCTCACCTATCCCCATGTACCTCACCTGTCCCATGTCTCACCATCCATCTATGGAATGCCTGAGGAACCCCATACGGTTGAAATCTCTCTTCCGAGAGAGATATCCCTCCAGACGTTCTCGATGACATTTGACTATAATACTGGCGGCCCAGTGGTACGTGTTCAGAGGCCTTGCCTGTTCTGCGTGCAACTGAGTGGCATATGGAGACGTTTCAGATAGCAGTCAAGGATCGTCCATGTCAGAGGCAAGGACCCGACAAGGAGGGGAATCTCTATGACCCTCCACAGGCTAGACGTCAAAGTACCGTCAGACATATTAAAACAGTAAGTGACACTCATACCTTGCTTGATCCTGGGTTGATGCACGATGCTGATAGGAGTATTCAAAGGCATTGACACCCAAACCTGCAGTTCCTTTGTCTGGAGTAGTTCCTGGCTGCACGCGGTCAAACTTCCATCCGAGGAGGAAGTAGATAGTGTGATTACTTGTTACTAATCTACTGTGTCCTTATCTTGCAAATCAAATCTGTGCTTATGATATATATTTTGTGTCCTAAGGGTCAATCCACATGTGTCATGGAAAACTCCACAGGCATTGGAAAGGCGGATGAAGCTGCATAAGCCCTCAGTAAGATCATAAACCAGAGGTCAGAGCAGAGAAAGAAACATAACAAGAAGCCAACCACTACCGTCTTGTCACATGACACTGCAGCAATCACCAAGCACTACCATACAACGTATGAGAGACACAACGATGGCTTATTACTGTACACAAGCAAATTCCTTAAGGGCAAGACTCGGGACCCTCCTGCACCGCCTATTCATGATGCCACACAGGACTTTTTCGACTCGGATAATATGGACATATTGGCGCCGCATGGTGAGCTTTCCATTCCCTCCAAGTCCGGAACCTCCCATAAACTCACTGCTGGCATGGGGTTTTTATCTCTTGCATAGAGTTTATGTTGACATTATATCTTATAGGCACATCTTTTGCTAACCTGAATAGTCGACCGGGATGTATACCTTCAAGAGATGCTGCAATTGGAGGGGCGAGCTCAGTATTCAGGCTTGTCATGCCCTGAGTGTGGCACAGCAGAGCCACGTTACACATGTGAGGACTGCCTGGGACAAGTCCTTTATTGTCGCAACTGTGTCCTTACCACACATACTTGCCATCCTTTGCATGTAATCAAGGTATTTGCCAGTCAGTTCGCTATGTATGTATGTGACTGAACACATTGTAGATCTGGAATGGCAGCTTCTTTGAACCAACCTCACTAAAGGCTCTTGGACTGCGCGTGCAATTAGGGCACACACCTGGTCATTGGTGCTGTCACCCCGAGCACACCTTCGACAACAAATTCACCATCATTGATACTAACAGTATTCATACCATTTCTCTGGACTTCTGCAATTGCGAAGAAGCGTCAAGTCATTTCCAACAGCTTCTTCGGTCTGCTTGGTTCCCAGCAACTTCTGCCTGACCAAGGACTGCTGCGACCTTTTGTGTACTTGAATAATTCCACCTACTCTCCTTGGAGTCAAAGATATCGGCCTACGAGTTCTACAGTTCACTGTCCAGACTTATGGATAACACAGGTCTTGGTGATGTAAGGGTCAGGACATTGTTCTCAGTGTGCGGTTCACAACTAATGCAATTTTCAGGACCTATATGAGCCCTTTCTTAGGATGTCATGAGAATGGTGCCACCTTAAGATGCTCAAGTGCGCAGGCTGAGCATACGACCCTCGTGGTGTGGATGCTACAGGTGAGGGCCAATGTGCAGTTTTATACCCCGCTTGTCCTCATCCTGGAAAGAATTTACTGCCTAACTTTCATAATATCGGCAAAAACAAGCGGTAAGTAGTCTCTTTCAATGCGTTATGCAGCATGCTTATGCTTGTCTGTCAGATGGATTCATGCACAATTTGTGGCAATCGATATCAACTTCTGCCTCCAACGCAAGAAGGTTTCGAAGGATAGTGTAGACCCAAGCCTCAGTAAAGGATGGGCCTACTTCATCAAAGAGGCTGCATACAAGACCCATCTGTCAGAATTTGCTAACACCACCCAAGAGGTCAGTAGTCCACATACATTACAAACCTTATACTGACAACCTTAAGCAGAAGAGTACATGCTCAAGCCATCTTGCTGTCAATAGAGTGGATACATTGACCAGTCATGGACTGGCAGCGACAGGCGTTGGCACCATCAACTGCCCTCGTCATAATATGAAATTACCCACTGCCGTCGGAGACTTGCAAAAGGGTGAAAAGTAGGCTGCTTGTCACACATTTATTCATATATATCATAACAACATCATTCCAGGTACATCAATATGGATTACCTATTTTTCTCAGTGATGCGTCATAGTGGCATGCCAGGGCTCAAAGTATCCTACGACATTGCTTGCCAATGGTCCAAACATGTTTGGGAGTGCATGACAAGACTCCCGCATAACCTGCAGCTGCACATAAACAAAAAGCAAATCACCTTTTTGGTACCTGAGTTCCATCTCCCTGCACACATAGAAGCATGCCAAACGATGTTCTTGTTCAATTTCACACCTGGCATTGAAAGGACAGACGGAGAAGCCCCAGAGAGGGGTTGGGCCAACATTAATCCGGCAGCATCAAGTACAAAGGAAATAGGCCCTGATGCAAAGCGAGATATCCTCAACGACCACTTCGGCCATTCGAACTGAAAGAAAGTGGCCAGCCTTTGTAAGTCGTTCTTCTCACAGACTGATTTACAATCCTCACTGTAAACAAGGGATGATTTGCTCAGGAAACTCAAGAACACCATTCCAAAACATACTGAACTTCAAGAAGCTCTGGAACAGCTCGAGGGAGGCATTGCCGCTGACCATGCAAGTGATTTGGCAATGTGGGAGAAGCAACTCCTGGAATGGGAAAAAGATCGAATGCGACCAAATCCATATGAATGGACAGGAACAAGTAAGTCCTCCCTAAAATTGTCCAAAGTTTCCCTGATATTGAATCATATGTTGAACAGCTTTGACAATGGTGGTAGTGTGGTGTAGAGATCCATAGGTCTCTACGGTGGTATATCCCTTATCCATGACTCTCCGATGACTCCCATTCGCATCCCCATTAGTCCGCTTCAAGTCCGCTTCAAGTCTGCTTCAAGTCCTGTTAGTCCGATATTAGTCCTGGATTAGTCCTATGCAGGACTTCCATAGTCCAGACTAACCCTATCCCCTTCTATTTTATCACCTTGTCATGTCCGCTTATTAGTTACATTCATTTCACACATGTTTCATATGTTTCTATCTTCACTTCTTGACATAGTTACATCCCCTTTTTCTTTTCCTTAGAGTTTAGACACTTGTTCCTGAAGTTCTATGGACTATAAAGTGTGTAGTATTCCACTAGTAATACATCTTTTCTAATCTTCGAATCTCCCGTCTAATGCACGCACGAATGCACATACTTCATCCTCACCTCACCTCTTCACCGCTGTCTTCCTTCTAGACAAGACGACGAAGAACCAACCAAAAATCGGTGGTCCCCAGACAACGTGTCTTATCTCCACGGGCTAGAACACTTTGCTCAAGGGAGGTATGAATAGTCTACCCTTGGCGGAGTTAGGGGTAATGGATATAATCCAAATAGAGAAGGGGGAGGTTACTTAGTGTACCAGGAGCCGTGGTTTGTTCGCCAATCCTCCACGTAAG
>JBBPRR010000788.1:0-16461 GCA_038093115.1 Hortiboletus flavorubellus | reverse complement strand
GAGAAACAAAATGATTTCTTCCAACATACTTTTATTACTACCTACTAGTACATAGCCAACCATTTTCTTAATATCTCTTTTACCCTTAAGTACTTAGCCAAGTGTCAGAGAAGCAATTGGAGCATGGGACCTCAGTTGCGAATCACCTGACTTAGATCATGTGACCTTGCACAGCATGAGTCAATATGAGTCAATATGAGTCAAAGTGAGTCAAATGAGGACTAATCCCAGCACTGCCCCTAGACTAGCAGAATGATCATGTGACCTGCACAGCATGAGTCATGGTGAGTCAGCATGAGTCATGGTGAGTCAGCATGAGTCATTGCCAAGCCAAAGGCTATTTTTAGCTCATTGCAAGTCATTTTCTGACAGGTTGAGTCAAAGTAAGTCAGTATGAGTCAGTATAAGTCATATTTTGGCACAGCCATCTCGGAACCGAAGGTAGCACAGCCACATGTCAACTACTATATAAGGAGCGCGATTCAGCCCCATTTGGACAGTTCCCTCTTTTAGGAAAAAGGTTCCTATTCGATTGAACTCAATCAACGAGTGCTCACAAGTACACCCCTCTACAAACAAACAGTGAGGCTGTGTAGAGAAGTTTCCCACGCTATAAATAGAACTACTTAGACCCATAGTTAGGAGTATACTGCATCCCTTAGGATAGGGACAGTTAGGATACCTTTAAGGAGAAAACCCCAGAGTGGGCAACTAAAGGGAATAGATCCCCAGCTAAGTAGGGAGACCTAATAGTTCATTAGTACCTTGGGAAAGAGGTCCTAGTCGAGCACATTTAAGCTGATTGCCAACTCCTTAGTGCATAATAGATTCAGTTTAGGAAAGACTATTCTGTGTGACTAAGAGATGTGTGTGAATCAGTAAGTGAAAGTGAAGCATATTTACACTACCTACCCAATTGAGCACCCCATATCGACTGGAGCTAATTGGAAGACATTGAGAGCGCATCTTAGGGAAGTAACCCTAGTTGCCACAGAGTACCTTTCTAGCAACCCAAGAGTTGTCTAGATCATTCCCCCAACTATCTATTGTACAAATTGTATATCACCCCTGAAAACCAGACCTCCAACGAATTGCTGAATCCCAATCACCCTCAACCTCATTGACGATTGACGAACGAACCACGTGCCTGATAGTCAACCCCTTTCTACGAGATTGATACTTATTTCTAGTCCCAACTCGACCAGGGAAGAGTATCCTCTTCACCTCACTACAGGTTTACTATCCATGGAGATAAGATTTAGTTGTCTGGTAAGCATTTTCTTAAGCATTTTCTACTGATCTTATCTAGAAGAAGACAACTGGAGCCCACCGCAAGGAGTTTCAGCAATGAGCTATATCGTGACAAGTCCCTAAGGGAATACACAACTTACCCTTAAATCCACAACAAGACACTACCAGTCATGGTAGGCACTACAGGAACTACACCTACTACATTATCTAGCCATAGAAGCTGAGATGCCCCTGATAAGTTCAAAGGGCATTACTCTAAAGTCAGACGCTTTTTATGGCAATATGAGCGATTGCTCACCCAGTACAACATTACTACCGATCAAGAGAAATGTGAAGGGATCACCAACTACTGCAGCAGTCAAGTTGGACGACTGATCGAATCCCTGGACGAATATGAGAATGACGACTGGGATGGAATGAAAGCCAAGATTCTCCATCTCTATGATGCTGAGCGAGTAGACGCTCGGTATAGAAAGAGTGACCTTAGGAAGCTCACTCAGAAGTATGCCAAGAAGAGCTTGGACAAGATGTCACAATGGAAGGCCTACCAGTGCAAGTTTACAGTAGTTGCACAATGGCTAAAGGCTGCAAAGGTAATTCAGGATGAAGAATATCGCACCTACTTCTGGAAAGGAATCCCTAAGTACATGCGAGAGAAGGTGCAAATACATCTACTTGCCGGTAATACTGGCATGGATATGAGCAAGCCCTTCCAGATTAGTGAAGTCAGTTGAGTCATAAGCCAGTTACTACATCGATACAAGTTCGATAAGGATGGCATAGACTCTGATACAGAAAGCTCCTCTGAAGAGAATAGTACCGATTCCGACTCTACTACAGACTCATCTGATGAAAGTTCAGATGATGAATCTAGCGACGATGAATGCCGAAGGAAGAAGAAGAAGTCCTCTAGGAAACACAAGGACAAGGGATCAAAGAAGACCCCTGAGAAACAGGCAAGAAAGAAGCCTGAGCCGAAGAAGGAATCAAAGAAGTCCTCAGACAATGTAGATTCACTCATAGATCATATGAGTAAACTTAAGCTTGATGATCTAGCATATGCAAGAGCTTACATCAAGGCCCTTAAGGTAGAGCCTTTGATAGCAGACATCCTGGAGAAACCTAGGTTAAAGTCTATAACATTCAAGGAACCCTCTAGTAGTATATAGAATAATATTACTACTAGGGAGGTACTACAAAGGTCTACTAATGGTAGGAATAGATCACTACCTAATACCCACCCATCCTTTAAATACTTTGGGTGTAACAGCCACGACCATCGCCTAAGCGATTGGCCCTGCGTGCTAGAATTGATAGACCGCGGAGAATTAGCATATGACTGGCAGGGTATGATAAACTTACCTAGGGACCAAGGAGCGCTTAACAGGAGAGCAGATGAATCTATAATTGAAAGCTATCATCGAATGGTTGAGCAACGAGCACGGGATAATAAACGGGCACAGACGAACCTTACAGTACAATGCGATAGAAGCATACCATCAATGTTCTGGTGTCCACTGGGACAACGACAATGGTGTGAACATTGTCACTAAGAGTGAGACGGCTGCTTGGAATGCTTTTCTCAGCAGCAGCACGGTATGCATCTCTCTATACTTTTACTTGCACATCTAAAATATTCCCTTTAGATCAGCAGGGAGCTTGCTCCCTTTTGAAACAAGGGATGGCCCTTTTATGACAAGATGAATGAAATTTACCCAGAAGGTGCCTCTCAAGGCAACGTCTTCTTCCAACCAGTTGATGCCAACGCTGGTCTAGGTGGCAACACAGAGTTTGGGGAGGATGCAGATGCAAATGATGGTTTTGGACTTCCTCCCCCTGGCAACAACATTATTGGCCCATCCTCTCAACCAGACTTGTCTGGTCAACTTTTCGTTTCCACTTTCGACTCCACCCTGGCTTACCAACTCGGGCCAGCAGGTAATCAAGAATTTAGCGGCCACGAGGGGTTGAGGGTGGATTTTGGGCTGGACTTCAACTTCAACTTAGACCAGCTGTTGGGCATTGTACCAGCTGTAACATCATCTGAAGCACTCACGCAGGAGGCAGCTGTTCATAGCATTATAGGAACATTGAATCAAGCAACATCCAGATTATCTGCACCACCCTCTGCTATGTCTATGCCACCTACCACATACCACTCTGTGCAACCTCCCATAGTACACCACACCACACCCCATACCACAACTTTGTCACTTCACTCAGCCTTCATACCTGGATGGCACAGCAGTTCTTTGTTAGGGAGTGGCAAGTGAATGTTCTCAGAAATGGCAGGACCCAGTTACATCCCGTCTCAAACGAATTTCTCAACATCCGCTAAGCTTACCAGCTACCCTGCCAGCTGCAGGACCCCCACTTCCACCACCAAAACACTGTCCATCAGTTCATCCCAACTGGTTAGTAAACATAGCTGGACAGGTACCATTGAGCCAGAATCTACACATATCCATGCAGCTGCAATGACAGGAATGATGGGCGCCATCCACCACATGAGCAATTTAATTAAGCAGGCTCTCTCGTCGACATCATCTTCCCCCCCTCCACTAGTATTACTGCAGTTCCAAGTCAGGATTATACCATCCTCGCAGCACAGTTTATTGACGAAGATAAGTTGCTTCCAGCTGCTGTACGCACTTTTCTTGTGGTGGAGATGGTCAACAATGAACCACTCTGCAAGATGTATGCAAGTATGTCCGACCCCGCTATTTGGCATGCAGTTGCCATGCAGTATTACCAGAACAAATTCCCTCAGGCTAATGTTGCCATGCAGGCCCAGGACAATGTAACAGCTGGTGGTTCATCAAACTATTATAATGTATACTTTGAATAATTGCTTCAGACTGACATATAGCTCGTAGTTAACAGTATTTCGTGTTGTATGACTCAACATGTATTTTGAAATTGTATTTACATGTCACTTTCTGAATACTCGTCCAACTTGGAGACCTCTTCTGTGTCCATTCTGCACTCCCATCTGATTACCATGTAGTCTTGCCACATATGCTCTGTGATCTGGTCATGTAAAGTGTGGTTCCCCTCCGTACCTTCATCATTCAGAGGTTTTGGGTTGTAGTCAGCATTCCCACCAACCATACCATCTGAATCATCATTGGGAAGGGGCTTCTCATCAGGATTGTGGATTCGAATGAAGTTATGGATGGCACACAATGCCACCGGTATGTGCACCTGAACATCAAGGAAATAGGGAAGTGGAAGGAGGAGTAAGCAGAAGTGACATTTGAGGATACTGAAGATACGTTCAATAATGTTGCGTGCAGATGTGTGATGCAGGTTAAATAACTCCTGTTTATCAGTGGACCTGAGATTAAATTAATCTTGGTCCTGAAAAGATAGCAGAGAACATACAGTACCTTATGTTCGCCTGGCCCCATTCAGCCAGATAGTAACATACCCCATGATATGGAACAAGTACATAGGGTCGGGATGGAAATTCAAGATCATCAAGGAGGTATTTTCCATCTGGAATGTTGAGGTGGTGCAAGTGAGTGTCATCAAATAAACATGTATCTGAAGTGGACCCCTCCCAGCCAGTGAGGACATATGTAAATAAAAGATTGAAATCACATGCAAAAAGGCAGTTTTGAGATAAAAAGCCTTTTCGGTTTCTGAACGCTGATGTCATCCAGGCAGGTGGGGCGATTGGGATATGGCTATCATCCAGTGTGCCTATCAAATCCTTGAAGTACGGCCAAAACTTGAAGTTGTGCTTGAATTTGAGGAGAGCATGGTGCGATCAGGAGGAGTGACGAATGAAGTATAGAAAGGCGAAGACAAAAATATAGTGACCATCTTGCAAAAGTAGCTAAAAACAAGCCTCAGCCTCACAAACATCATTCCACTAGTAGATACAGTAGGACATACCGTGAAATTGTGTCATTCGAATGTTGAAATCTTTCACTGACATGCCTTGTGGCAAGTCCAATGACACACGTATATAGAAAGATTGCCACTTGCTCTTCCAAGGAAATAGATCGCGTGTTGTGATGTCCATAAGTCCTGAGGACCAATGTTAGTTCCTTGAAATCTTCTGCATACATTCTGAGTTCGGTGCGGAGGCGCTCTGGATGACCAATCAAAAGCTTGAGGACCCAGCCGTTCCCAGAAAGGATTGATGTATGATAGGATTCTGGGAGTTTGGGAGGCTCCGGAATTGGGGGGACCATGCCAGCTACACCACATACGATGATGCTGAGCACCATCGCAATGTACTGAATGATGTGGTGTCGTTGTTCTGGCCAAAGAGCAAACAGCATGCCAGTGGGGGGATACAACTTCCAAATTGGGTGTGTGGCTATGCCTGGTGGAGTTGAAGTCTGAGGTTAGTGGAGATTTAGTCTGAGTTCGATGGGGTCTCAGTCAGCTGAGTTCGTGCACTCATAGCCGATATAACACACCCTTCTAGCCGATATAGTATATCTTTTTTGGCTCTTCCTGGGTTGTCAAACTGGCTCTTAGCTGGTACCGCTAGAAAGCTAGCTGGATTAACAGCACAGCCACTATATCGGCTAGAGCAAGCTTGACACATGCCTCAGAACAATCTCTGCCAGACTAGGTCTGAAACTCGTAATCATCCAATCATTGAATCAGTTCAGAAGCCTGTGTGAGTCATAGCATTATGATTACCCTTCGACCTGAGCAGTGACAGCACATTGTCCAATATATGGTGCTACTCCTCAGCATCATCCTTTGCACCGTGAGCAGTGCAATAGAAGCTGTATCCCTTCCTACTTGCAAAGAACTGGAATCATACCACACTTTTATCCTTTCTGGCGAAGGATGGATCCTGGAATTACTCACAGGCCACCCAGAGCACATCCACAAAGAGCTTGGAATGCATGTGGATGTTTTTGACCGCCTCATATCGACTCTGAGAGGCTATGGACACAGCAACTTGAGATCTGTTTCATTAGAAGAACAGCTCGCTATCTTCCTCTACACATGTGTCACAGGTCTTCCTGTGAGGCATGTTGGAGAGCAATTCCAGTGATCAAATGATATGATATCACGGTAGATTGCACAACACATAATGGTTGTGCTCAACTAACGTTTTTCACAGATACTTCTGAAAAATGGTCATTGTATTCTCCTCAGCACCATTTTATGCAACATATTTGACTTCTCTTGATGATTCCAATACAAGCTCACAAAAGATTCGGTCCAATGCAAAGTTTTGGCCATATTTCAAGGATGCCATAGGTGCTATTGACGGTACTCATATCTCGGTGGTCCCTCCCAGTCATCCGGCCGCTGTCTTTCGAAACCACAAGGAGTTCCTATCATAAAACTGTCTTTTCATCTGTAATTTTGATCTTTTCTTCAATTATGCACTCACAGGGTGGGAGGGATCGGCTTAGACTCTAGGGTGTATGACAATGCACTTTCGCATGATCTCAACATTCCAGAGGGCAGTACTTGCTGGCTGATCTCGGCTATCCTTCAAGGCCAACATTACTTGTTTCATATTGCAGTACATGGTACCATCTGGCTGAATGGAGCTGGGCGAATGTGTGGTATACATTATTTTACTTTCTTCTTTGACTACTAATACTGTTCAGCCCAGAAAACAAGGAAGAACTCTTCAACCTCTGTCATGCTTCACTCCAGAATGCTATTGAGTGCATCTTCAGCAGCTTGAAGAAGCGCTTTCGAATCCTTCTTCTTGGACCCAAATATTCCATCGACATCCAAGTGCGAATTCCACTCACCATGGCTGCCCTCTACAACTTTATTCATCTTCACGAATCTGGTGATGCTGGTGAAGATGGTTTGGACAGTGAAGATAGTGCTGGAGATGGTGCCGGAGATGATTCAGATGCTGATGATGATTTTGGATGTGAAGGTGGTAGCAGATTGTGTGATAAGATTGCAACCGATATGTGGGCGGACTACCTTACTCTCAGACACACTTGCGATACAATGGACGCAAACAATAACTTGGGCAATGATAACATGTAATAGCTACAAAAATAGCATACATACTACATGATGAAAAGATACAGCATATGAGAAAAGAAAACAAACACTACAATAAACAAATACTACCATGATCACATGAAAAAGAAAAATTGTCCTTGACAACAGCAAAGGAATACCTGTCAAAGAGTGAGGCAGATGATGTCATGGTGAGTTGGTCAGGAAACAAGGCGAGTGGTGATGTGATAGGAGTGGACTGCACCGTAGCAGACGATTCACCAGCTGGTTGTACAATAGCAACTGAATTGCCATACATCTTTGTACTCCATTCTACAATGAACGCTTCTCAGATATCGGGAGCATCAGTGAGCTTGATGTATGACAGGGCAAGGGGTATATCGGAAAGAAAAGCAGATATAAGTTTTTTACAAATTGTGACAGTAAGACGGTTGTCAGTTTTGACCATCAACGTTGCAAGACACCTAATCTCCTGTGTGTTGGAAGCCTGAGGCCCAGGGGATATGGGCTGTTCAGCCTGAGGGGGTGTGGTAGTGGATGGGACTATGTGCTCAAGGCCATGATTAAAGTTGTCACCGACGTGTAGAATAGCACCTGCCATGCCGTGAATGGCAAGTGAAGTCGACAGACCAGATCTGCCTTGTGTGGCCTTCACTGACCACCTGCTGGCAGCCTTTGAGGATAGGGAGGATGACCTGGTGGAGATTGCGGGAGTTCGCGCCCTCAATTTTGCCTTCTTGATCCCAAAAGATGCAACAAGACTGCTGCTAGATGAGGTGTGGATACAGAAAAGGATATGGGAAGAACCGAGCAGATCAGACAAAGTCTGGTTACTAGTACCATCCGTCGAGCTATAACTCTGGCCCGGGTCTGAAGACATAAGGGAGAAACTTGGGGGTGCCTGAGGAAAACTAGGTGAGAACGAATGAAGGGTGGGAGAGGGGGAGGCGTCACAATCATACAGTGACCTCATGTCGTTCAGAGCAGCAGGGGAGACCTGACTGTACATCAAGATTGTGTTGTCAAGTGCAGAGAACTGAATCGAGGGATTGGGTGAACCAAGGTCATGCCTGAGCTGTAGCAAAAACTCCATGCTAATATCAGGTGAAAACTCGAAGTTGTTCATCAGCATTCCAGGAGGCTCAAATTCCAGTACACCATCATCCAAGTTGTCAGAGGCTGAGTCATCGACCAATACGACTTCCATTGGTGCGATAGAAAAGGTGCTAGTAGCAATGGTACCACAGGGACAAAGCCATTCCATTTTCTTGAGGAACATCAGTAATTTTACATGGTTCTTAATTTGGCTTTACACATCTTCATTTGGCTTTACACATCTTAATTTGGCTTTACATATCTTATTGTGCTTAGCAAGCTAACACAACCACTCCAAACCAATTCAGGGACTGATATTTATGCTTTATGTCTGTTAAAATATAGCATAGTTGTAGTTTCCAATGTTTTAAAGTAAACTATGATAGTATTACATGTGGTTTGTAATTTGACAAGCAGAATAAGATGTTAAAGCCAGAATAAGCAGCTTGTAAATTTACTGATGAATGGCCATCCTTTGTTGCGAAAGGGCAGGAGCTCTTTGGCCTGTCAGACAGCATTATTAGTACCACACCAAAAAATACGATAATACTACTTACATTGTTTCTCGTCATGTATGAGTTCCAGGACTCAATCTCAGCGGGGGTGACGATGTTTGCTCCAAGTTCCTGATCGAAGGTGTTGATACCAGAGCTATGACGGTATGTGTCTATCACTCTGAATATTTGTTTAAGCTATCAATATCATTTGTAAGCAGTATAAACCAAAGAAAAGAAAAGAACTGTACTGTCTGAAATTTGGAAGATACCATAGCGCCAGTTTTATTGGCACTTGGGAGAGACCTTGCAACTTCGGCATATACAGGCTGAGGGAATGAGGCAGACTGTCCCATCTTTGAACTCTGTGTGATCAATAGATCAAGCACCAAGTGTGTCTCCTCGACCAACCAGTGAGTGTGGGGCTTCTTCAGGGCTTTGGGCTCAGGCTGCATGTTCAAAAGCTGGAATGCCTTGATACCACAGAGTAGAACAAATGCATTGATACCAATGATGGCACGGTGAGTGTGGTAGGTCAGAAGCCTGGGCATAGGGGACATGGGTGCAGCCATACTATATAGGCAACATTGAGATTCCAAACTGACTCAATGGTGAGTTTCAGACCCAGTCTGGCGGAGATTGTTCTGAGGCATGCGTCGAGCTCGCTCTAGCCAATATAGCAGCTGTGCTGTTAACCTGGCTAGCTTTCTAGCAGTACTGGCTAACAACACTCTGAGGATACCAAACTACATCTGCAAAGCAGACAAGTAACATTATTGCTTGAAGTCTCTCTGACAGTCTATGTGGTGATTTTGAAGCCCTCTCATTGGCTGGTGAGCTCTAAGCAACCCCCAAAAGTGCATTTAGGTCATGCCAGCTGCGTACCTTCCACAAAATGCACTGTTTTGTGGCGTTCCAAGTTGCTGATGTAGCTCTCAATGGATGTGACTGTGTCAGGAATCAAAAAAATGTTGGTTGTTGCTGTTGAAGCCGAATCCGGAGTTTGAATCGAATCAGATGATCGATCTGTGACATTGTGTCCGTCGCAATTTACAGTAATGTGGGTAGGTGATTTGGGGAGAGAAGCGCTTCCCAAGCTGTCTTTCCACCGGACTGACTGCTTTGACAGCGATGGCAGTTTGGCGAGATCCTGTTTCGCGTCACCACGAGTACAGAAGCGAGGATGGGCCTGTTACGCAGCCCAAGCCCTAGAGAAACTCTTCAAGCTGGTACTTTGACATCTAAGTTATAACATCGCAGACCATTCAAATATTCATGCATGAGTCATCCAAATGGCAGTGCTCCTGATCCTTGGGGAGAGTGTGGGTAGTTGTAAGTGGTCGCGTGCGGAGGTGATGGAATACGTCTCTTCCCGTCCGTGTTGGCGTTGATTTGTATACCAGGTATATGGCCGCCACCGTTCAAGCATGCCGTTTCTTAATCAATCGGGTGTGGCTCCTCTGAAGACGAGGCTGAAATGGAGATGCATTTTGGTCGGTGACCCGTTGTGCTAGTTTGTCTAGATCCTGACGTTTCGCCAGTACCTTGACACGACATACGGAGCCTACTTTAGAACACCATCCATCATCACACCATCCATCATCTCGCACAGCTTCAAGAGGGTCAGATGATGACTTGCATTTTACTGCTCATCTTAATTCCGTCTTCCGGCCCTTGGAATTTTCCCCGGGGTTCGCAAAGCGAATACTCACTCACGGCAGTCACAAAGCTGCTATTCATGGGCACAACGGTCATCTAGGGTTTATCGGTGGGCATTCTTTCAACTAGAATGACTTTCCTCTGCTCGCGGTTGACTTTTTTTTTATGACACGACCATCGATAGGCCGCCGGACGAGCGCGAGGGTGGTGGTAAGTGCCCGCCATGTCCCTTTTTGACGGAAAATGTGTGCGCATGCAGGAAAAAGCGAGTGCCCCATGTGCGGTACACGCAGGAGAGAGTGAGCTGTGGGAGCATGTGTGGAGAGTACGTCGCGTTGCCCGTGGTTGGACTGGTGTTGACATCTTTTTTCTTTTTCTCTGTGACTTTAGGCTCCTGGGATGTGGGTTTCATCATTGCGAATGACTCTGCCATGCTGATGCGTGTGGGACGTGTACTGCCGTCTGGTAAATCCCGTAAATCATGGTGCGTTTATGTCCTGGTTCCTGGCTCCTCATTCACGCTCACGTCTCCTTCTCGCGTTGCTTTTTTCTCTTCCAGCCTCCCCGCACAGCACCCCTGCACACAAACGTGCCATCCCCCAGCTGCCTGCCCTGAAACCGAGCCTTGTCTGGCTCCTGTCATGTTGACGTGCCCCTGTGGGCACCTCCGTTCGACAGTGCCCTGCTTGGGGACCAAACTCGTGCTCGCCTGTACGGGCGAATGCGAGATCAAGAAGCGCAATGCGAGGCTGGCTGACGCATTGGGTATTAGCGAGGAGAAATGGTACTAATAGTACTAATTACGAATGTAAATATGCAAGAACCGACTCGGGCGGGCACCTGAACGTATGATGAGACGGCAATTAGAGCGCCGACTTGTAGCAGGACAAGAGTGCCGAGACTGTTGGAGAACAGCCCGCTGTCAGTACTGGTGACATTCATCAGTTTCGCACACCGCTCCGTTAGCACGCGCTTTCCTCCCACTCGGTCTGATCTTCACACCCTGCCTCACGAGTCAACGAGCATACCAGAGCGTCACGGTTTTTCGTGCGTCTCAGACAGCCTTTCGGTGCGCTGCTGCTCATCCCTCTATCCTACAATGAATACAAGCATGTTGCTCCTGATCATCCCATCGTCGTGCAACTACCGAAGGATGTGTCACCGCGTTATCTCGCACGGAAGATACGGACGCTAGATTTGTAAATGCCTCGTGTAACATAAATCATCCTTTCGATGTACCCCGGACCGCAATTTTGGACAGAGATGGCTGCAACAGACGTGCCTGCAGTGTGGCTGGCGTCGCGCCCCTGTGTGATCAGTTCAGTTGCGTCAGTCCACCATTTCCACGCTGGTATTCACCGTCCCCACCGATGTTCGATCGCGACCGTGAGCAGGCGAAGAATCTGTACCCGAGGCGTTTCTGCCACCGTTCCGCGGCGAAGGCGCATACAATCCCAATGGCAAGAAGGTATGCCACCGATCGAGAATCCGACGGGACGGGCAACGGTGGTGGAATTGGTGTGGGCCGGCGACAATGACAAGCGAGGAACGGTACCGACACCGCTTCCGTCGTGGACGACTATGAGAGACCAGCATCCGCGGATACAGGGAATGATTTGACCGTGTAGGAAGATAGATGCACGTGTGTGAGTGTGATCGGGAACGAGAGCAGGCCACCGCCACCGCCCCCGCAAATGGATGCGGTGGGGGTATGACTCAGGTGTTTCCTTCACGTGCGGTTGACAAATCCATATCCGCCGTAATCGGGCGGTGAAGACCGAGTGTACACACCACCACCTCGGAAAGAGTTTTATCGTAGGTGGTACGGTGCAGGAGGGATGCTGTGGGGGATAGGAGGGACGATCGTTTCGCCTCCACCTCCGCGTGTGAGTTGAAGTGGAGTGATATTTCAGGAGGGGTGGATCCGAGCATTGAACGTTGAACGTTCGGGTGCTTGCTAACGGACGGTTATTGGACGCTCCGCTCTTCCCTGAGTTCGATCGCTGCTTTTCGTTTTTGAATAATCATCAAGGAGTAACTCCCATTTTGGCAAGAGCAAGCGCCCAGGATGCCAAATGATTGTGGGTGTGTGAATTGATCCAATAAAAACACCCGCATACCAGGCGACAGTGGCGCAGCGTACCGGGAGTAATCGACCACCAACCCCCATTCCATTGACCTGATACCTGGCTGGGCATGCCTCCCAAAGCACACTTCGGGTCAAGGAATGGTGAGCACTGGTGGGACAATTGAAGGGACGATGCTGATGAGAACACAAGCGCCGAGCGAGATCGATCCCCCTTCCAGTATCGTTGAACGGAAAGAATCAAAACCCATCGTAATCGATGGTCGAGATAACATATATTCCATTGCGATCCTCGTTGATGGGAAGGACATTGTGAGCGGCAACGAAGAAGGGAAGATTCGGCGTTGGCGCATTGAGGATGGCAAGGAGGTGGGGACGCCAATGGGTGTGGAGAGTGCTGTTCGCGGCATTGCGGTGTCACGAGATGGAAGGTGGATCGTCGGTGGGACGAGAAGTGGGCAGGTGACGGTGTGGAATGCACAGAGTCACTCAAAAGTGACCGAATTCAGGGCACACGGCCGCGATCCCGTTTATGCGGTCGACATCTCCCCAGATGGGACAGAAATCGCAACTGGATCGTATGACGAAACTACTTGCGTCTGGTCGCTGTCGACTGGCGAGCGACTGCTCGGCCCCTTGCGACACAACAACTCCGTGGTGGCAGCAAAGTTTTCACCTAACGGACGCCTCATCGCCACTGCCACATATTATCGTGACTCTGTTCGGGTCTATGACAGTCAGAATGGCAGCCTCCTCGTTGATTTCCCAGTCAAAGTCAATGGGGCGATAAACAACAACCACTCCCTCGCCTGGGCCAGCAATAGCAACCAACTCTTTGCCCTTTCACACGATGCCTGCATCCACCATCTCGACGTGTCCACCAAGACCACGCTATCTCAATGGCACATACACAGCACCATCAATCTCGGATGCATCGCCCTGGAAAGCAACGGCACATTCATCGCTGCCTCTGCTGGTTCTTCGGTGTCATTTTGGGACACAACAAGCCACGAGCAAATCGGGACTGTCATGGAGTACAGTCATAGCGTCTGGTCCATGGCTATGTCATCAAACTTTGACTTTGTAACCAGCGGAGACAAGAGAATCACCCTTCAGCCACTCTATGGCATCCTTCCCTCTCATTACATGGGTAATGTAAGTCTACCTGCATTAAAAAAAACTGGCAGTCGCAAACCTCTATTCGCCAACCTCTATTCGCCGTCGTAGACCCCCAATATACAGGAAATCCAGCACACAGAGCTTGAAATTTTTGATGATCCAAGTACGTTCATTCCCATGCTGGCCCAGTTCCTAATACCCATGCCCAGCAGACGAAAGACCAGCGAATCTCGAACAAACCATCCAGGAACTGGGTGATCGCCTCGCACGCGCTCAGGGGGAGAGTTCGAGTATGTTCCCCGCAACTCCGACCCACATTTTCTTGACTTTGGACTAGATTGCGACATCGCGCATCTACAAGAAAATGTCCAAGAGCTCCGCAACCAGCTTGCAATGTCCAAACGCACCGCCAACCAGGAAAAGGATACCCTCAACAAAACCATAGACTCCCTTCGTGCCGACCTTCGCACACGCGACGAAAACTCAAGTATGTCCATATTTACCAAGACCTATGTTTCATTGACCTCCATGCCTACTAGGCGGTAGAATCACACATCTCGAACAGACCATCCAAGAACTCCACGTCCAACTTGTCGACGCTCAACGGATAAACCATGCACATAAGCAGAGGTATCAATGCGAATCACTGTATATCCAAGATCGCATACAGCGTGCTACAGAATGTCTTCTCGAGTTTATGGATACCGTGAACGAGGGTGTGAGAACCAACAAGGTAATCATTGACTGGCTTGCTGGTGAGTTTCAGCGTCGTGTAATAGGATAGAGTGTTTCATCGTTGCCATTAGATTTTACCCATCGATGCGTCATGGCACTGAAGAGAATGGGAGACGAGGCATCCAACGCTGGGAATCCAGACGAGGCGGTCGCAGCCTACTCCACTGCGTTGTCGCTCAACTTCACAACTCTGAATGCTGTACTAATGAAGTGGGCGAGCATAATGTTGACTCGTGGCTCAGCGGTCGAAGCATCGAGTGCCGCAACCAAGGTATGCTCTCCGTGATGGTTTGAAGATGGATAGTGACACTCTTTCGGTATAGTTCAAGGTTCCGAGGTTTGTCGTTTACTGCGTCATTTGCAACATTCTGGAGCAGGATGGTCGACTCACGGAGGCAGTTGAGTGTTTCCTACAAATGGAGAAAGAGCTACCAAAGGACGCAGGTGTGGGTAATGAGCGAGTAGAATGGGAACTCAGTGGGTGGTTGCAACCGTGACTTGACCCGCACTAGTTAAAACAACCCCCTCTTCCTCCCAGATTTTCGACAGCGTTGTGCCGAGAAGCTAGAGAAGCTGGGTGACGGCGCGAGGGATTCTACGAAGCATGACGAGGCCATGGGATACTACACCCATGCACTGTCACTCGACCCGACAAACAACGATATTCTCCTTAAGCAGAGTACAGAGGTATGGTGTGCGTCACGTCACGTCAAACGGACCCTATTGATCTACACACCTAGGACATCGAGCTTGACCCATCATCCCACACGGGGTACGAGAGGAGGCATGCTGCATTACACGGCATGGGGCGTCACGGCGAAGCATTCGAGGCATTTAGGGTGATGCTCTCAAGGCTGGAGCAGTCTCCCGATCCACACACTCGCAGTAAGCCATTTTGTCAATATTGCACGCAACAGACAGTTTGGATTGGTTGTGGACAGCGCTTCGTCATCAGTACATCAATGCAACTGTCACGATTCAAGAGGTGGTCGAGGAGGCGGTCCGCAACATGCCACGTGTACTCATTGACACCGCTACTGGCCGTCTGTACGACAAGGCCCAGCAAGCAGCAGCTTTCGAGGAACTCACCATCTACAACGAGCTACGGTCTTCGATGACTACCCGGCTTGACCATGCACGTATTCGAAGCGAAGTGGAGGGGTTTTACCGATATGTGATGCTGTCGCACAGGTGGCAGCTCCATGAACCAACATTCCAGATGATCGAGAATAGCTCAATATACGGATTACCGACGTCTCCCGGGAACAACAAGGTACAGAAGTTCTGTGAACTCGTACGGTCTCTTGACTTCCAGTGGGCATGGAGCGACACTTGGTGCGTAAACCAGCAAGATAGGGGGGTCCAGCAAGAATCTGTGGTTGCCATGTTCAGATGGTATCGTGGTTCTTCCCTCACCATCATCCACCTCCTCGGGGTCTTGTCGGAATCACAGGAGATTGGTCATCTGTGGAGGAGTATCTGGAACACTCGTGGGTGGACATACCAGGAATACATTGCTTCCAAGGTGGTCCAATTCTACACCGAGGACTGGAAGCCATATCTTGGATTAGACATTTTCAACCACAAGGAATCACCTCTTATCCTTTCGGAGATGGAACAGGTGATGAACTTTGCCACGCAGGAGTTGGCCACCCTTGAACCGGGATTGGACAGGGTGCGCGAGAAGCTATACTTGGCTTCCAGACGTCGAACGACACGGGAGGAAGATATTGCATATTCGTTGTTCGGTATCTTCAAAGTCCCGATTCCGGTGATATACGGGGAGGGTAATCAGGCAGTTGGTCGCCTCCTGGAGTACATCCTGACCCGTTCGGACGATGTTACGCTTTTGGCATGGACCGGGAAGAGCTGTGGTAGTCACCACACCTACCTCCCTGCAGATCTGACCGTTTACAATGAAATCGTGCCACCACATTTTCCACGACCAATGGAGACAGCTAAGATGGATGGGATGGTCATGACGTTGTCCTCATCGTTGCCCGACCGTTCCCTCGCTGTGGCTTTGTACGAGCGGCTCGTCAATCTCGCCAA
>JBBPRR010000787.1:0-16469 GCA_038093115.1 Hortiboletus flavorubellus | reverse complement strand
ACGACGCCGAAACTCACCGGGAAGCCAGTCTGTGATGAACTTGTTCTCCCTCACACCGTCGTCTATGGTATTCAAGATCTTAAGACACTCTGCGGCGTCACGAATGTGACCTTGAGCATATAGGGATTCGCATTGATGCTTCTGCTCGTGTGCACGGTTGATTCGGACGAGACCATCCGCTTTGTGTTGAGCGTCGGCAAGTTGAACGAGGAGTGCATTTGAGCTGTCGTCACGTGTGCGAAGATCGGCACGAAGAGAGCTGATGGTTTCGTTGAGGCTACCCTTTTCGTTATGGAGCTCGTGAACAACTTTGTTGAGAGTCACTATTTTTTGGTCTGAGGAATATGAACAACAGGAAGGCCAAGGAAGCACGAGCCAGCGAGACAATAAACGCACTCAAGCTCGTTTCCTGTGTATAAAGTGATCTAATGATCTCGTTCAAGCTATCCTTTGTTTCATCGGCTGCGCGTTGAGTTTTGGCGAGTTCGTTGCGCAGTTCTCGGATCGTTTTCTCGAGATCCGCGATTTTGCTATCTGGTAGACGTGAATCAAGGAAATGTGAGTCAGGGTATCGGGAGACATACTCGGGCTCTCTTCCCGAGTCCGTAGGGACTTGATGGGGTTTTCTTCAGACCCGGAGAGCTGGTTGCTCACTTTTCGGATGGTTTCCCACAGGATGGGGGCCTGCAACGGCTGATAGAGCAGTTTGCGATTATGGAGTTGTTGTTTTTTTCATGCAGGGACACTTACATTGTCGAGATAGTCAGAGGGAAGGATGCCACAGAGTGTCCGAAAGGTGATTTTCACGTCTCCGCCAGTCACAAGGTCATGGTTTGATGACATAGCCATGGACCGGATGGCATGGGTATACTTGATGACAGACCCGATTTGCTTTCGGGTCGCTGTGTCCCAAAACGACACCGATGACTTTGCGGAGGCTGCGACGAATGTGCCATTGCTTGCTAGGGCGATACACCTGACGTTGTTACTGCTGTGAATGGGCCATTTCGAGAGTGTGGTCTTGGCGGACACGTCGACATGGTGGATATAGCCGTCCTCTGATAAGATGAAAAGTTTCTTGCTATCGCTGGCCCAGGCGAGGGACTGATTCAACCCTGAGCTGACTTGGACTGGGAACTCGACGGGGGGCTTGCCATCCTGACTGTCGTAGACCCGAACGGAGCCCGTGGTGTATGTGGCAGTGGCGATGAGGCATCCGTCTGGTGAAAACGCTGCTGACACCACCCAGAAGTCGTGGATCCAGGGGCCGAGCAGTCGCTCGCCAGTCGACAGCGACCAGACGCAAGCGGTTTTGTCATGCGACCCAGTTACGATTTTCGTCGCGTCTGGCGAGACGTCAACTGCTTGCACGCAATCGCCGTGTGCCTTGAACTCGGTCACTTTTGAGTGGCTCTCTGCATTCCACACCGTCACCAAGCCACTCATCGTCCCGCTGAGGATCCACTTTCCATCTCGTGACACTGCGATGTCGCCCACGGTACTCCCCGCATCCATTAGCGTTCCCATCTCCTCGCCATCCTCTGTGCGCCAACGTCGAATTTTTTCTTCCAAGCCGCCGCTCACGACGTGCTTCCCATCAAGGAGAAACCCAACTGAATATATGCCATCTCGACCATCGATTATGATCGGTTCCGCTCTCTTTCGGTGAACGATGCTGGAGGAGGAACTGTTTTCGCTCGACTCTTCGGTCCTCGTCAGTATCGTCCTTTCAATTGTACCTTTCTTTCGCCGCGAGAAGGGATTCGGCATACCCAGCTAGGTATCAGATTGATGGAATGAGGGATGCGTGGTCGTTTGTTAATATTCCTGGCACGCCCTTGTCGCCTGGTATACACGTGCATCAATTCACACACCCACAATCACTTCATGTCATGGGCGCTTGCTCTGGCCGAAATGCACCCTTTACTTATTTGCCCTTAATGTCGCCATTGTGTACCCTACCAGTTGTCGATAGGGAAAATCACTCTCGAGGCTATTTCGAACAGGCACCAATGACGAAACGAACTCAGACCGCACAATGCTTATTATCCGAAGAGGGCCATGCAACGTACTTACGCCGCCTGGCTGGTCCCTTTTGTGGGCAAGATAGGGTCATGGGTCCCCTCGACCCGGTTCGGAATGGATCTGGTCAACCCTCGACATCCTTTCGAAGTGGTCTCGATCACTTCTCCCCTACTTGGATGGCTCCCTGATACCCAATACCCCTCTTGTGCCGAGGGGTATCAGTTACGAGGTATTTGACTACCACTTTTAGAACTCTTCGAATACTGTATAACCTTTTCGTTAAAGACGGACCTCAGCGATTGGATTAGGTGTCTATAACTGACAATCACGGTAAGGAACACCATATAACGTTCTGGGTCAACAAATCTGCAGCGTCACGCCACCGTCAGCCAGCGCCCGCGCTAGGGACAACGGCTCGCAACTCATATACTCCTTACTGCCATTGCAATATTCGGAATTGTGCCCCATGTGCCGTGGGCAAATATCGCCGCTATGTTCAGCTCGCCCTCATTTAATCCTAGTTCCCTTTGCATCTCGCAACACGAATTCTGCTCCTTTTGCACTTGCCAGTACGACTGGCCATCTACTCTGACCCTATTTCCGTGGTAACACGTGCACCGGGCAGCCACGGGCAACGAGGGAATCCTCTTGCAAATTTCCCATTAAAGATACATGTGATGCTGTGGTGAGCTGTTCCGAGTGCTCGAGATTTGTGTGGTATAAGGTTTGTTTGATCTCCATTCATGAACACGACACTATTTAATCCCACTCAGTTTCCGATTGTCTTTTGCATCGCGGTTCCATCAGGCGAAAAATATAGGGCCCAACGTCCTTGATGTCTGCCTCGGTAGTTCGGCATTGTACTTTGTTGGTCGTCTTGTCTGCAGGAGGACTCGCGCACCCCTCCCACCCTGGCCACCTGGATGGCCGCTCATCGGAAACCTGCTCGATTTTCTGACATATGCTCTATTTGCAGTCTTGAGCGGAAAATATGGCAAGTGCATACAGCCTTTACAAAAGCACACATCGCTCATTCTATGTCAGGTCTTATCATATCCTTCAATGTGATGGGCGCGAAATACGTTGCTCTCAGCTCCGTCAAGGCAATCAAAGACATACTTGATAAGAACAGTGCCGTAACGTCGAACAGGCTACATCGGCGGCGAACTCGTGGGCTGGAAGGACTCCACGGTCTTTCTGCAATACGGTGACACGTACCGAAAGCATCGCAAGTTTTTTCATCGGCAGATTGGCACCAAGAGTAGCCTAGAGGCATTTTATCCTGCAGAGGAAGAAGCGAGACAACTGGTACGCAATGTGTTGAAGAATCCGGACACTGATCGCGCACTGTTGCAGGTACGGCCTGACCGCTTACTACGTGGTCGTGCTAATATGACATATTTGGGAAAGAATGGCCAGTTCAGCAATCCTGAAGATCTCGCATGGTTATAGCGTCGAGAATGATGGTGACTCACTTGTGGAGATGATTGACAAAGCTATGAACACGTCCTCTTTGGCCATGACACCCGGACGGTTTCTGGTTGACACGCTTCCAATTTGTATGTTTCACATGCATCTTCGACCCATTTGAGTTGGCTGAATGAAATTTGCTAGTGCGATCTTGCCCGAGTGGTTCCCTGGAGGCGAGTTCCACAAAGACGCAAAACGGTGACGCAAAACAGTCAGAGAAACGGCGGACACACCACATCAGTTTGTCTTGGAGTACCTGCTATCTTCAAATTGTGTTACTTGCGCGCTGATGTCGACGTAGGCAAAGGGTGACACTCTGCCGTCGTTGACGTCACAGCTACTTCAGGAGGGTGTTACTCCTGAGGAAGAAGAGATTCTGAAATGGGTTTCTTTCAATATGTACGTAGGTATGGAATCAAAGCATGCCGCAGAAGACTATTCCACTTACGTTGAGCTTCGTTTTACGATCCATCAGGCGGAACTGACACAGTAAGTTAGATTCTTTTCCTACAAGAAAATCCACTGAAACGAGTGCATCTATGGCAGACACCGTACACAATAGCCGGATTTTTCCTTGCTATGACAATATACCCCGAGGTCCTCAAGAAAGCGCAAGCAGAAGTGGACGTCGTTATCGGAGACAGGCGACTTCCAACCATGAAGGATCGCGGAGCGCTTCCGTACGTGAATGCCCTCTGTAAGGAACTTCTTAGGTGGAACGTGTTGATTCCTATGCGTATATATTGTCGTTCATGTGCGTTTCTGCATAGAGCAATACCATATGATACTTCTAGCACCACACGCCGCCGCAGAAGATATCGTCTACGAGGGATATTTGATCCCCAAAGGGACGTGTCTGCTCGGGAATATCTGGTTCGTGGTTCATCGAGAATGACATTTGATATGTCATTCGTGTGGAACGCTTATTGTAGGTTTATCCTCACCAACCCCGATATATATCCCGATCTAGACGTGTTCGACCCGGAGAGGTTCCTTGGCGAAAATCAGCAGCTAGACCCGCGTGAGATGTGTTTCGGGTGGGGAAGACGGTCGTGTCCGGGTTTGCTCCTGGCGGAGTCGATGGTCTTCATCTGGGTCGTGATGGCGTTGGCTACGTTGGATATCTCGAAATGTATTGAAAATGGTGTGGAGGTGGTGCCGACGTATGACGTCAAGGAGACCATGATATGGTGAGTTTCCAGAGTTGTATTTTTTTGTGTCTGCTGAGGACCAGTTGTGCAGTCATGTGAAGCCGTTCGAGTGTGAAATTGTACCGCGATCGGAGAGGGCGGTGGAGCTTCCTCACTCTTGATCGGATTCTATGTCCTGGGGCCACCCATTATGTGGGGGGAGATTACTTAAACACTGAGACTACCTTGGTCATCTCGATGACCATCGACTACTTTTGCTATATGTACAACCAGACAAGCAAAAATTTCCGAGTCATTGAAAGGCCCATAATACCAAGTATATTTGGGACGTGCGTATTGGATCAGCGCGGTGACGGTACGAGTGATGGGCTGTCGAATGATGAGATCAGTGAGAAGCGAGAACAAGTCAGCATCAGACTCGATATCTCAAAGATCTCAAGCATGGTGACGGTGAGTCCATGGTTGTTGACCTGGTTTCGACCCCAGCCCCGTGCGTTTTTTGACTGGAGAAGACGTGTGAACTTTCCTGCCAGAAGACCTTCGGAGCCTCGGACCGACGTGGGCCTCAGCTCTTGTCCTGCCACAAGTCGACGCCCTGCCAGTGAATTCCCGCTCGTCATCATTTGCCAGCATCCAAATGTGCTCGTTTGCATTGGGGACACTACATCCATCGCCCCCCCCGTTTAGAATTACTGAAGGACCCCAGTTCTGGACAAGGCGAGGATGTAGGCTCCTGTATTCGCACGCTCGGGTCTGGTTTGATCTGATCGACTTACAGCCAACTTGAGCTCTTGTGCAGAAATCCCCGAACGTTCGCCCCTTCTCTAAAATCACGGCAGGCGACTCCTCCTTGTAGTTAAACGTGTCCAAGCCAAGGTACAACTTCCAACCCCCAGCATAGAATGGGACTGACTTTATTTACATGTACAGTACACTATCTCATAGTGCATACGGTCGGGAGACAAGGAAATATATACATTATGAGAGATAGTCAACAAGTCGAGCGAAAGGTCTGAAGAGGCATCTCCATGCTTGAAACATGCCTCCACACGAGTTTCTCGCAAAGATTGATCGTCTCAGTGCGGGAAATATCAGGTTTGCCAGGCTCGTCTTCATCATCAGAATCAAACTCGATCACCTTGTTGTTCTTTTCTGCCATCTCTCGAACGACCTCAGCAACAATTGCCTTGTCCCCTCCTGGCCCATCAAAAATGTCAGCTGCTGCTGAATCTCGACTCTCTGCTTCTTCCTTGGGCTCAAGGAATTCGTCGAGTGTCAGTGGAGTCCCAAAGATACGGTTTCGAGCTTGAAGGTTTGCAATTGACTGTGTGACATCACTCTCGAGAGCATCAAGCTGCGGGACCATACAGCGTGCAGGAATGCGAATCTTGAGTCCAGTAACTCCGAAAATGCATTCCATGACATACCCCTCTGTCAGAGATCTGTACTTGTACCATGTGCTTCCTACTAATTATGGTCCACCATAGTGCATAATGTGCTAATCAGGCCTATACATTATACGTTATACGTTATCAACTGATTTCACACTGCCCCACAGTGGGATCCACAAAATCCCATGCAGTATGAGATCTATACAGTACGACCATATACAGTATGAGATAATGTACTGTACTGCTTGCATCGTCGCGGAAGCACGAGGGGAGGGCACCAGGGACAGCGAAAGATGGTTGATTTGGATCCGCTCAATCCTCTCTAGGTGCACTTCATTGTCCCTCTCCTTCACTGCTATACGAGTCACCTCCCTTTTCAAATGATGATCATTCGAATCCAAACTCAGTTCTGCAGCATCACGCCGAACGTCTAGAAGACGGTGCTATACCTGACCAGTGTCGCGGAGAGATGAACTGTTTCCACTTGCACCATTTCTTCTATTTCTCGAGAGCTGATTCCGGTCTGCTTGTTACTGTAGCATAGCGTCAGTTCTGGGGGTTTAGTCGGCGAGTCGGCATTTTTGGCAGGGTCATCCCCCCGTCTTCACATCCTGGTAGCTTGCCCAGGCTGCCTGGCCCTAATCATCGCCACACCCACTCTCTCGCGGACTTGGAGCGAATAGTCGTTCGAGTGGATGTCAGATCGCTGCAAGTGCCAAAATGATACAACAACAAAAATAGCAAGGGGAAGTGAAAGCAAAAAGAGAATGGCAGGCCGGATAGGATGATCGACCCCATATCCGTTTAGTCAGGACCGGTCCAGTGACCTTTCTCACAGAAAGGGACGTACGGTGTTGGAAAGCGACCATTAACCATTAGGCCACACACGAGCAAACCACGCTCGGCCTCCATGCCGACCTGAGACATGGCATTTAATAATTCGATACAGTATATAAAAGTCGACCTGTATCTGGGGGCGATAATTTGATCCTTGGTCCCGCGCCCTCACAAGGCGCCCATCTTGTCTGATCTAAGGTCTACTCTCGCGCCCTTATCTCTAATACACGGTTTATGTGCATGGCATGCCACCCTAGGCTAGGACCCCAGAAGTGACATCACTCATAGTAATTCCATGACGATCTTGCTGAGCCTCGCTCCTGCCCATTGTTCCGGCTGTCCAAGATGATCAAGGCGTAACGCGCGGTTATGTGGTAGACCACCTGACCAGCTCCTAATCGGTGGGGTGGGTATACTACCTAGTAAGACCTCGGGGCTGCCGTTGGCAACGGATTTCGATTTCACAAGTCAATCGCGTGCCATTTTTATGTTTTCCCCTGCAGCTTGACTCGATTTCTCTGGCCGTCAATCGTGATTAAACTCGGATCTAAGCTTCCCCCCACAGGCCCCGGGTCGGTCGATCTACACAACAGACGAACCGATCCAAGGGAACCTGGGGTTTAAATTAGCAACTGACATCTGGGCTCACCACATGATGCATGCCAGTGTCTTCTCACGTGCGTGTTTGAGCGCAGCGCTGGTAACTTCCTATGAGTAAGCTTGTGGTTGACGTAGCCCGTTCATCTGCTCTATCACTCATTGATCCATCCGTCTCACTACTGTCTTTCTCTGGAAAATGCACCTCGTCTTCGGTAACTCCGATTACGTGAATTCAGAAATCTCTGACGAACAAGGTCACATCCTTTACTCCGTGTCAACACCTCGGGCTTCTAAACGGATAACCACCATTACCAAGTACCGCTGGAGCGGTCCGAATAATGTTTCTGAGACCATGGCAACGATCGAGTGGCATGCGTTGAAGGGCACGCTCATTCGATTTAACGGGAACGAGATTCAAGCGGACGCAATGCTTGGGAAACGTCGGTGGAGCACGTACGTCTCTCCCATAGGGATCCTGCGTCGTATATCATTAATGACTTTACGGGGAACCAATAAGTGGGCGCTATTTCGTAGGACCTGATAAACGCAATTACAAGTGGAAACTCGAATCGACGCATTGTTGGGTATGTTCTTTCATCTCTCTTGCGGGCCTCGCTGGCGTACCACAAGGATCACGATTGACTGTAGACCTCACCTTGATTTAAACCTTCTTCCTAGATGAAGCTGGCGGAATCGAACGTCGCGCTGGCCAGGTTCCATAAGAAGAATTTCGGGATAAGAAAACAATCACACCCGCCGTATCTTGACGTCTCTCCAGCGGTGAGGCACATGCTAGATCATGTCATATTGACCTATGTATATGTCGAGTCGTTGCGCCGAGAGCGACTCGGACATATATCAGACACAGCGGGCACGTAAAAACTGTCGATTCAGCGAGTCGGACGATTGCATTGTAGCTCGGCGATGAGGGTGTGGAGAGATTGGTCGTAGCTTTGCGATAACACACGAGTATTTCTGTGCGATTTGGATCGTGACACTTTGACGTCATCTGAGAGTCCTGCGGAACCTTAAATGTCGTAGTATCGTTCATAGCCGGAGTCTGGAAAGGATCACCTCGTCCCAATCTAGACTGTACACGCTGGTAT
This sequence comes from Hortiboletus flavorubellus, assembly GCA_038093115.1. Classification (NCBI taxonomy): domain Eukaryota; kingdom Fungi; phylum Basidiomycota; class Agaricomycetes; order Boletales; family Boletaceae; genus Hortiboletus; species Hortiboletus flavorubellus. The sequence continues at coordinate 7,889 of JBBPRR010000787.1, read as the reverse complement.
TGTATTATAGGTTTTTTTACCCATTGAGCTATTTGCACTTTATGGAACGCTGCGTAGCGTTTCTTATTCAGGGGTTGCCTAAGTTGAGCCTGAGAGGTAGTCCTAACCTCCCAAGCCCGGGCCTGTGTGCTATGTTCAAGTCACATGTTGTGTGGGGTCGGCAGCGATCCGGTCGTACGGGGTATTTCTCTGACAAGAAAGAAGTTACGTCCAACATGAACGAACCTATAACTCGCAATCCCCATCCTCGAGTTGCGCTTCAGTGCCTCAAGCCGGTCATTTGGACTTTGGAGAGGAGACTACCTGGTTCAGCGTGGCCGCTCCTCGTCGAAGGTGCCTAAGCGCGACCAGGGTGGATCAGCGGGACCTAACATTGGCTAATTACATAAACCCGCGGCACCGCACCGTGGGGTCTGTTTGGCTGCATGTCGGGAATGCTTTTCTCGAAAGGGTAACCCTCAAATGTCCACATCGCACCTGGAAGTACTTAGCTGCCAATATTGAACACGTTCACGAATTGCGACGTTCGTCTGCCGTATGGAAGCAACCGTAACGTGTAACGTCACTAGTAGGTGGTTGCGTCGCTAAAAAGAACGCACAGTGACGCTGTGCTGGTTGCTATCCTAACCAGAGACTAGGGTTCCAGCTCTCCGACATCGTGCACACCAACCTCGGGGCTAGGGCAATGGTAGGTAGCAAGCAAGTGATGAAGACCGTTGGATCTGATAAGCACTTGACGACAACACGATTCGGAGATCTCTAGTCATCCACTGCCTTCTACCCACTCATGTACTTTGTTTTCGCGAACGACTAAGATTTACCCAGTAGAAAAAGACTCCTCCTTTGTGTTATCTTCTGGCTCTTTCGGGAACCGAACCACACACGGCACCCGTTTTGCCCCGAGGGGTCATCGCCTCTGCTGCATAGGCAGTCCGAATCGTGACAGAGTTATGACGATCGCTATACACGACACCAACAAAGTCGAACGACGTCTTTCTGTCCTCTCCCCTCACTCTTACTTTCTTGATCGCCGACATGCGCCTCATATTCAGCACCACCAACTATATGAACACCAATATCTCCGACGAGCGAGGGTACATTCACTACACCATATCCACCCCCTGCGCGTTCAAGAAAGTGACTACGATCACCAAGTACCGCCGGAGCGGTCCAAGCGGTGTCCCAGAGACGATGGGTGTCATCGAATGGCATCGGTTGAAAGAGACAGTATTCCGGTTCGATGGGAATGTGACACCCGCAGACGTGATGCTCGAAAAGCGCGTGTGGAGCACGTACGTTGATTCTCGAGTGTTTTGATGACATGATGCGATGTTGACAGGTGTGCTGGACTTGATGCTGGCAGTGGCCGGTATTTCGTAGGTCCTGACCGGCATATATACAAGTGGAAGCTTGAGTCGACGCATTGTTGGGTATGTCCGTTTCGATTTGTTGAAGAGTGTGATGACGATTGGACGCATGGATAGTTGAAATCCGTCGAGTCGGATGTCCATCTCGTCCGCTTCCATAAGAAGAATCTTGGGATTTTGAAAGAGTCTCATCCAGCCTACCTCGATGTTTCTCCCGAGGCAGTTCCGATGTTGGATCATGTCATCCTCACGTTTGTCTACGTCGAGTCGCTGCGGCAGAAGCGGCTCAGAGAGAGGGGGGGAACTAACAACTTGAACATGTCCACGATCAGTGGAGGACATGCCAATAGATGGTTTATGTAACGCAGTGAGATCGCGCTTTATAACTATCAGGCATGACGAAAGTATGTATACGTAGTACATTACTGTTGCATGTTCCTCGAGACGATGCGGCTGTAATGTTCTTGCCATGTGGGGCTACTACGCTGCTATGAATTGTATTTTGAACGGGTTCGGCATTGTTCGACCTCGCAACCGGTGACGCGGGTCGATCTAAAGGAGACAGTTTTAAAACTAACCACTCACGCTGTACTGTTTACTACGGTGCTCCCGTCGTCCGGAGGATGTGATGTATGACAACAAGTTCGAGCTTGCGTTCATATGGAAAGCATGTCATATTACAAAAGTTCGTGTGGGCGGACGTATATTGTATGAAATGAAATGGTCGTGATGCCATGCACGTTCCTGGTTGACGGATAATAAATGCCAACTTCTAGATACAAAGCTGACTTGCCAGCTTCTATGGCGTGTTAATAGCAGGCCAGGAAGGACAGGGGTAAAGACGAAAATGGGTATTTATTTTTGAGGACAAGTCTAAATCTGGAGATATCTCGCGAAGTCGGCGCCTCAAAGCTCCCCACGATATCCGCAACGCAACTTGTCCAAGTGCTATCAGCACTGTGCACAGCGGCGACCAGAGAGAGATTGTTATACGCCGACGTACGTTGCGTACGCAATTAACCTCCTCTTACTACTCACCTGCTCTTATCAGTAACCACCCTTCACCATGTCCCAGTGGGGGTTTCAGCAACCCATGCAAACTGGGTTTCCTGGCACACAACCACAACACTTTCAGTCCGGCCAGCAATTTAACCCCGCTGCTCAGTTCCAGCAACCTCAAGGTGGCTTCGGTGCCAATCTAGGTTCACCAGGATTGGGCGCGGGGTTTGGTGGTCTTGCTCCGCAGCCAACAGGATTCCCTGGTGCACGCCAACAAGGGCTTCAGCAACCTCAGCAAACTGGATTCCCAGGTGCCCCAGGATTTGGCACGAGCGTATTGCAAGCACAACCCACAGGTTTTCCGGGTGCACAGTCTAGTTTCCAGCAACGCCATCCACCACCCCCGATTCCGCCCCTTCCCACTTCCTATCAGCAGAACGCACCTCCACCACCACCGCCCCCTGTACCCCACCAACAACCAAATTTTCTAAATGCGAACCAGAGTCGCCTAGGTGGGCCCTCAATGTCTTCCTTCGGGGCGCCTAGCTTGGTCGCCCAGCCAACTGGTGTTGGGCTTCTGTCACAACCTACTGGTTTTGCAGGACGTGCTCCATTGGTCCCTCAGGTCACAGGTTTCGTGGATCCTCGGCTTCAAATGATGTCCAGCTCATTCATGCCGGCCAATCTTTCTACTCCGTATACATCTGGAGGGGCGCCGCAACTTGCACCGCTCCCGCAACAGCAACATGGTGGTCTCTCATTGCAGCAGAGCTTCCAGCAGCACAATCAAGCCCACGGAAGGGGTGCGGCACCTAAAATTCCATGGGCGTTGAGCAAGGGGGAGAAGAAACAATACGATCAGATATTCAGGGCTTGGGATGCGCAAGGAACAGGCTTCATTAGCGGTCAAACGGCGTTAGAAGTATTTGGTCAGAGCGGTCTGGATAGGAATGACCTCGCGAGGATTTGGTCAGTCTCGACTCTTACTGCAGAGTTTCGTTGACTTTATTAACGTGCCGCAGGACGCTGGCCGATGCTGATAATCGTGGCAAACTAAACTTGGCAGAGTTCCATGTTGCCATGGGTTTAATTTACCGACGTGCGCATTACATTTCATAATGCCATCATTTAGCGTGATCCAGGTGCTAACTAATACTTGATCTTTATCAGGCCTCAATGGAAATGATATTCCAGATGAACTTCCTGCTGAGCTTATTCCTCCTTCGTCTCGAGATCTCGATACTTCCGTCAATTTCCTCAAGGACATCCTTAAGAATGATACTCGCGCGCGTTCTCCGTCAGCACTCGATACTCCGGTTTCTCGTCTTAAAGAACGCTCTTTCACTTCTTCGTCTTCCTTTACGCAGCAGGGCGGGCGGCAAGACGCGACCGTTTACAAGCACGAGGATGTTGAACCCCCCGGTGGATTTTACCAACCCCGTAATCGTCACGTGGACCGGAGTACCGTTCGATCGCGTGCTGACGACGCGAGCCCTGCCACATCAGACCTGTCCTCCATCAAGAGGCAGTTGTTGAACACGCAGAAGATGCTAGATGATACGTTAGCGAGCGAGCGGTCATCTGATGCACTAGACAGGGAACTCCAGGACTTGCGCTATAGGATTACTCGACTACAAGAAGATCTCGAGTATGTCTCAAAAAGTCCGAGGACGACAGCCAAGGACGAGGAGAGGAGGCGTCTTGAGAGAGAGCTTGTGAGGTTGATGCATGAGGAAGTGCCAGAGCTCGAGAGGAAGGTGGAAGAGAGAGAAGGAAGGAGAGACAGGGAGAAGCGGGAATGGGCGCGTGATCGGGATCGAAGAAATGAGCGATTTGGACGGTTTGGTGACGACGACGTCGAGAGGTATTCGCCGGCACCGCGATACCGAAACGAAGAGGAACGACCATACTCTGGCGGCGCGTCAAGATACGATCGAGACAATAGGGACTACGACCGTGATAGATCATACAGAGATGGGGATAGAGATCGCATCCGCGACAGTGACCGTGACCGTGAGCATGATCGCGGATTGCCCATTGCTACACGCACTCCCCCTCCCCCACCCCCGCCTCCGTCTGCTAGCAGCACTAGTACCAGTCAACCACCGCCGCCACCACCCGCTCCCGCCCGTTCTCCTGCACCTGCGATGAAGAATATGACTCCCGAAGAACGACAGGCGTATATTCGCGCCGAGGGTCAACGTCGCTTGGAAGCTCGCAAGCTCGCCCTCGGTGTCGTGACTCCTTCGTCTGCTTCCGTTCCTTCTCCTACACTTGACACCACCATAGAGAATCGTCTCGCCCAAGAAAAAAAGGAGGCGGAGGAAAAAGTTCGTGAAGCCGAGAAGCAGGCTGAGGAGCGCGAAAGGCAAAGGAGGGAGAAGCTCGAGGCTGAGAAGGCGTTGAAGGGAGGAAAGATTTCTTCACCGACGCCTACAACGACGGCTCCTCCACCAGCCCCAGCACCGGCGCCAGTGCCGACGCCAACCGTCAAGTCTGCCCCCACTCCACCTAAGCCTCGCGCGCCTGCCCCACCTCCACCGCGGAAGGGAACTGCCGCCCGTATCCCTCCCGCTCCTACCCCGGTACAGACACCAAGCCTCCCTGTTCCGCGTGCTCCTCCAGTGCGCACTCCTGTCATTCGTGCACCAGTACCTCCTGCATCCGCACCTGCCCCACCTGCACCCGCTGTGCCCGAAGAAGACCCCGAAGACGCTGCTCTCAGAGCAAGGGAAGCAGCTCTACGCAAGAAGCGTGAAGAGCGCGCGGCTCTCCTTCGCAGGCTTGAGGAGGAAGAAGAGGAAGCGCGGAAAGCTGAGACAGCGTACCAGGAACGAAGGAACCAATTTTTGGCTGCCAAGTCTCTTCCAGCACCGGCGGGCAGTATAATTACGACTGCATCGAGTTCGCCTGTTCCTCCTCCTCCTTCCCCTCCTCCTCCCCCCCCTCCCGCTCCTGCACTACCAACACATTCACCTATACAACGAGAGGAGCCCGGTGAAGAAGCGACCCCTTCTCCACCCCCGCCACCTCCACCACCGGCCCCACCTGCGTTAGCTCCCAGTGGCGACAAATCTAGTAACAATCCCTTCAGTCGTTTAATGAAAGAGGGTGGAGGCTCTACTCCCGTTACCCCTTCAATAGCCACGGCTAACGAATGTAGTAATCCTTTCTTCCGTGCTCAGACTGCACCCCCTGCAGCGCCGCCACCACCCAAGAGCCCAGGTATTCCGCCACCAGTTAAAACAACGTATCACACTGCACCGAAGGATAGCGACGACGACTGGGACGATGTCATGGAGAAGGACGAGGACGAAAGCAGCGATGAAGAGCTCGGGACGAGGGATACGCGGATGGGTCTCGCGCAGCAGCTATTTGGCGGTTTGTTACCCTCGCGTCCCCAGTCGGCCGGACCGGTCGCATCTTCAGGTAGCCCCACCTCCCCTACTGTTCCTGCACCACCTCCCCCTCCACCTTCGGCACCGCCTGCACCAGTAGCGCCGTTTGCGCCGGCTGCTGGTCCAGCATCAACAGGCGATCGGGGCGCGTTGCTGAGTGCCATTCAGAGCGGCTCTCGTCTGAGAAAGACTGTTACAAATGACCGAAGTGGCGCTGCCACATCGGGAAGGGTCGTCGGTGACACTGCTGTCGTTCGTCCACCCTCGCCACCTACTGCTCCTGCTCCGGCGGGCTTTACGGCGTCTCCGCTTGCCGAGCCCTCTGGGACACCTCCAATGGGACAGAGTGTCTCCTCTGGTCATGGGAAGAAGGAATCTGTGGATTGGTACAATGCACTGGCTGCGGACGTGGACAAGCGGGAGGTAGACCATCTTCCCGTGACTGTGGAGGAAGACGAAGGAGAGTCGGCTGATGCCAGTGCAGTCCCTTCTATCGAAGTCTCAGAGCATGTTCCAGATGATGCGGCTGGGCTTATGGCCGATGTCGATCTCTCCGAAAGTGTGTACCTGTGTTGTTTGTGTACGATGATCAACCCGCTTATGTTGGGTCTCTTTCTCTTAGCGTTCCGCGTCAGATCTTTATACCCCTACGCAGGACAGCGAGCCGAAGATCTTGGTGTGTGTTTTCGTTGTCATGTGTGGTTCTGTTACTGAATATTCGTGTACCAACTTGTAGACTTTGATGCAAACACGATCATCGTTGCTCATCCATCCAAGTCCGGAGGCGATTGGTGGTACGGTACTACAGTCAAGGATGACAAAGCTGGCTTCTTCCCTCAGACCTATGTTCAGAGAGTGGAGCAAGGTGCGCCCTGTCGTTTGTATCGTTTTGACAGGTCCTTGCTGAACCGAATACAGTTCACGCGACGGCACTGTACACCTATGAGAGTGGGAACGCAGACGAACTTGCGTTTAACGAAGGCGACGCGCTTATCATCGTCGATCGGTCTGAAACGGATTGGTGGAAAGCTGAACATGACGGTCTCGTATTCATCGTGCCTGCCGCATACCTAGATGCGACTGGGGGTTAGTGGATTTCCTTAGCCACAAAATTGAGTTCTTCTTACCCTTTTCACGCGCTGGGATGGATATAGACTGAAATATATTTCTTTTCTTCTTTTGTTGCTATCATCCGCTCGTCATCGGGCGCTGGTTGCACGTTATGGATGCCATTCTACCCTTGCGTTCCTTTCCTTCTTTTTTTCTGAACATGATCCCATTCACAAAAACTGGTATCCCGCGTTGAAACACTTCTCAAATACCAATACGAATTCAAAATCCCATACTCTTGTCCGTTGTTGCGACATGATTTTGGTTGCGACCTTGGCGTAGACGGTAATCTGGCCATCTCAAGGCAAGCTCGGCTGGGTTCGGAACGGGACCAAGGGCAAAGGGTCCAGGCTGATGCCGATGCCGACGGTGACGGTGATCATCATGAGAAGGCGACTGATGTTTACAGCACACCTTATACTTCCCCCCAAGACACGCGTCAACCGAGAACGTCCGAGATGCATGGGACATTACCTATGAACGGAGAGGACGAAGAAGATGCGTACTATTCGCTGGACGAGGAGGGGGATAGTACGTCCGAGTTTGGGCTGGAAGATGATCCTGAAGGTGAGAGAGAGCGGGCGGCACGCGAGATTGAGCGACAACGCGTGCTCGAAGCGGCTGGGTTGGTCGTCAGTTCACTTGCGGACAGAGAGGACGAAGAACGTCGTCCACGTCCATATGTCCCACTGTCCAGTACCGTCGTCGAGAAGCACGACCATGACGACAGTCGTCACGTACCATCTGCGCCTGCGAGCGCGGTCACGCGCTCACAATCGGGCTCGAGGCGGGCACTTCTGGAGTCTCCGGGACGAACGCGACGGCCGGCGCCTTTAGCTCCCTCACGTGCATTAGTGCATCTCTCGACAAAGAACCTCCCGCCAGTTCCAACGCTCGATTTGCCGGATACCTGTCTTTCCCCGGACGTGCTCTTTGGACCTCCTGATATCACCGCTGCCGCTGACAAAGACGATGACGCTGCGGGGGAGGGGGAGGGCTTAAGGACGAGGTCGGA